>SGPM01000355.1:0-27457 GCA_004802725.1 Antrodiella citrinella
TACCAGCCCATCGCAACTTCGGCGCTTATAAGCGCCGGTGTGCGCAATGATGTGGCATCCCTCTTAGCAGTAACACAATGGTTTGGGACCATTCAAAGGGTATAATAGATACTTATTCGTGTACTCTACGACCTGTATATACTACATTCATCATAACATATCTATTGTGGCTGCTATTCAATGTTTGCACCGACGATTTCACAATAAGCGCCCATACGCCGAGATACCCGTACCCGTGACCCGGGTACGGGTTTTTGGCGGGTACGGGTACGGGTCAGGGTCGTGACACCCGTGGGTATACCCGTGGTGTGCACTAAACGCGAGGTGTCTGGCACACGCCGCTATTCTCAGGATCTCTCAAAAATCAGAAATATTGCCCTCTGTACACCTTATAGTGGTTCCAAATTCTGTGTCAGGCTGGGAGTCTAGATCTAGCCTTCGACTTCAGTGTCGTCGCCTTCCGCTGCACCTTGACGCATATTCCTGTCGGTATGTTCTATGGACATATGACGACATCTCCGAACATCTCCGCCTGCCACCTTGAAATACATTCCAATGAGGCCAAAGAGGCGGCTATACTATACCGGAACACCGACAGCCTGTATTTCAGCAGACTTGGAGAGACTTGGAGTTTGTCTCACAACTGTCCGATCTCAAACATCTGACAGCTCTTGTCAATCGTCAGAGTCGTTGATGTACTACTAAGTAGGATTGATCCCATGTACACGCAATCTCTGAATACACACGGGACCCATAAAATAAATTTAAAAAAAACGAATACTAAGAGCAAGATTGACGGTAGATTGGCAATGCAAAATGTTTAATGAGATACCGACTCCTGACGTCGGACCGCCGGTCTCTAGATCTTGCAAATTCCCGAATCCGGTGGGTCCATCGGTACCGCCCAATCATCATGCATCTATGTATGCAATATCAGAATGCGGACGAAATGTCTTAAGCTTGTCAGTAAGCTTACTCAGTCGGAGATCGCTAGTCCGAAACGCCATCGAATGTGGCGGAAGAGTGACCAGATGCCATGTGCAAATACCGTACGGATCTTCCGCAGACCATGTGTCTTCGTGTTTCGCAAGATGATGAATGTATTACTGTTACAGTGGACCTGATCTGCAAGAGGTTTCGAAATTTTACATCCGAGTCGTAATCAAGTTGGCGGATGGTGACGAGGAAGAACAAGAGACAGTATGGATTATGTACAAGGGGTCCTGCTATACATCTACATACAAGTCGTACGGTATGGTGGTCGATGGGATGGTGAGTGATACTTACATAACAAGAGAGGAAATCAATTATGTCCCATGATTTTTTGGTCGTACACGAAAGGGATTCAAACAACACGAAGTACTTTGTAAGTATAACACGGTACAACCAACCACGCCGACCGAAAAATATGCCGAAAGACATGCATGAATGGTCATAATGATGAAAGATGGCAGAACTCTCAGGTCTTTAACCGCAGAACTCGAACCCGGGGCACCCAATGGAGGTACCGAAGTGTCCACCGTCGACCTTGGCGACGGCCAAGAGCGCTTGGAAGACACCACCGAGACCCTCGCCGGCGAGCAAGCCCGCGGCGATGGCGAACATGTACATGTCGTAGGACTTGGGGCTGCGCTTGAGCCAGATGTAGTTGAATACGGAGCCGAAGCCCATGGCGATGGCATAGAAGGTCTGGGGCACGACGAACGCGAGTCCGACGGCGTTCCAGTTGGGAATGTATACCCAGTACTTCTTGGGGACCCAGAGGTGCTTGATGACAACGGTGATAGCGGCGAAGATACTGATGGCAATAGCTGTGTATCCCGAGGATGACGGGATAGCTATGAAGAACGAGGTTAGATTGATGCAAATCGAGGTAGGCTGGTGGACGTACGAAGTGAGGGTGCAGACACGGCGATCGCAACGGCTTCCCATGCAGAGACGGAGGGAGCACCATAAGTGCACTGACCGCTTGCGGGAGGGTGAAGAATGCACGGCGAAGCGGTGGTGAAAAGAATGAACAATCCAACATTCAAGAAGACCGCAACGACAGCACCACAAAGCTGAGCAACGAACTGGTTCTTGGGCTTGGCGCTCAGGAGGAAACCGGTCTTCAAGTCACCCGTCATATCGGTACCCTGGGCAGCGGAACCGGCGGCGACGACACCGGCAGCCAAGTTCAGCATCTGAGCCTGGGGAAGGGCAAGTGCAGTGCCCTTGCCGATACCACCGAAAATGAGTTGAGTAGCCTGCAATGCATAGTTCCGTCAATATCGTACCACGATCTGAGCTGTTGATTAGACTGACCTTGGCAACAGTAGAGACAGGGTTGACGTCAGTGGTTCCAGCAGACTGCACACCAATGAAGGAGAACAGGAAACCGAGGATGAGCGCAAGGATGGCGGTGCCAACGTTCATGTTGAACATCGTTGCAAGGATGGCAACAGACATGATCGTAGAGGCCAAAAGACCGGTGGTCCACCACAGGAAAGGAACACGGTCAGCCATGGGAGTGGGGTCGTCGTCGTCTTCATGGTCCTGACCGACAGCGAAGAGATCGCGCGGGTTTAAGTTGACTTTGAAAGACGTAATACGAAGTTCTGAAATTCATAATGTCAGCATAACGGGAACCCATAGCAATAACAACGTTAACGTACTGAGAATCGTGGGCAGCGAGGCCATGAACATGTCGACGAACTGCAAGACAAAGGAGTAAGAACGCGCGAAGATCAAACAGAATATGTCAAGCTACGTACGGAGTACACCAACATCATGAGGACACCGGGCCAGAGGAGCCAGTAACGAGGGGACGGAGCAGTGATATACTGCGAAGGGTCGGTGAAAGAGAGTGCTTGATACGACATCAAGGGGTAGTCGTCGGAAATTGACACGCCAACAGCAAGGCCGGTCTTGATGAGTCCTGGAGAGATGATACCCCAGGCGAGGACCATACCACCGACTATGATTGATCAGAACACTGTAGTTTTTCGCTCAGAAAAGTTCAAGACTAAGACTTACGGAAACTCCACGACGCATTGAGACCGGAAAGCATACCGGCACCAAAGAAGGCAGGGGTGAACTCAATCCACCAGCCGTAGTTGTCGAGGGCGATGATACTGGTGAATCCGATACGGTAGAGTGACCAACCGATGTGCCAATCGAACAGAGCACCGGGAGCATATCCAGACACGACCTTAAACACGAAACAGGCAAGGAAAGTGAAAAGAAGAGCGAGCGATTTCTTCCTCGCGGAGATGGCACCAGTGCGGCCGCTGTGGAGCGATCGAATGGTGTATGCGGTGGCAGCGGGGGTAGGGAACGTAAGCTTCTGGTTGATGATGTAGTACTTGCGCAGGGGAATGACGAAGAAGACACCGAAGAAACCAGCAGTAACAGTAAGCGCGATGAGCTTGCCCACGTCTTGTTGGGGAAGCGCAGACAGAAGGTTCAAGCGGTACATGGCCGGGATAGCACTGACGAACAGGATACCGATACCGCCAGCGGCTACAATCGGGTGGAACAATCAAAACTTGTCACCCAAGCGTGATAACGTGAGAATGTACTCACCAGTAGCTGCGGACTGCACTGTACAGTTCTCCTTGGGACCGAACTCGCCACCAAGGAGCATACCCAAGATACCACTCGAGGGAACGGCCTTCGACAAGGGTTTGAGGATGGCAAAACCGAAAATGGCCTAGGTTCATATCACCCGTATCAACTTCTATTCCACCCTGCGCGAGATCAAGAATCACTTACACCGAAGAGCTGAGAAGAGTACGAGTCATCAATTCAACTGCGCCACCGCGGATAAAATGTGGGAAACTCACTTGAGGACCGAAAGTGAAACCGGTCTTGAGACCCAAGTAGATGTTCGAAGCACCGACTGTTGACAACGCTCAGCATATTTTTCCCACTCGGAGAACATGAATTCTACCCACCGACCGCACCAAGGGCGCTTCCCACAAGCAGTGCACTGGTTGTGGCCTCCAAAATGAGCGATCGATCACCGCAAAACTAACCGATCTCATACCGGAAAGTCAGTTGGTGGGTTTCCTCGGGGGCATCGGGGTCGACGGGGAACGGTTTGGTGCTGTACGAGGGATGGGAGGTCGGTGGCGGAGTAGGTCGAGGAAAATGGTGGGACATACACATCATGCATACCGTACTCCTCCTCCTCCTCAAGGAGAACATCCTCCTCATGCTTGCCTGCTACTTTCTCGTCTGCTGCGTACTCGCTCGAGCTGCTACCTGCATGCTCGCGTAAAAGCTCGGGGGCTGGTACACCGTCGATGTCGTTGCTCGACATATTCGCGAGTGAGGCGAATACAGAGGTAAGAGATGGAAGGGGCCGAGTGGGAAGAAATCTAGGGAGAGGTGCTTCTCAAATCTTTATAGTTCTCGCGGGGTCTCCAATCCGGTGCTCCAACCGCTACCGAACGCGGGCGTCTCGTGGAGGTTGCACATGGTGGATTTGATTGTAGAGTCATGCCAAGAGCAGCACGTATCTCTAAGTCTCCCCTCTTTCCCCTCTGGGACCTTCTTGGTACCGGCTTTGGGTGTTTGGCGCGTCGCGACATTATATACGTTCAGCCTAAATTTTGAAGACCACCTGGGTTTTCATGATCAGCGCTCGTCTTCCAGGAGGACGGAACATGGGTACTCATGGTCTTACATCCCCCTCGTTGTTCACTGCCCCCATGCTCTGTTACTGTAGATTGCGTTGTAGTTTTGTCTACCATAGGGCCCGGCCCTGCACGACAATAAACGATGAAGACAACAACTCATGGTCTTTCCTGTTCATCAGACTCATCAGTATGGTGTCAGCGCTGTGCTTAACCATGACATCTATCACTCATAGTTTGACTCATACAGCCTTTGACAACGCGTCGAATGTACGCCCACCACCGCTGTGGCGGCTGTGCGCCGCTGCACTTGAAAGCTTGAAGTTGAAGATAATGTTTTCCTATCTGCGGAGGTATACCTGGACAAGGCAGGCACTAGAGGCTTGGGATGAGTCCCATCTTTCAGCATCGTGTGACATACCACCAAGACTTACAGATATACCGGAGCAAGTGATCCAAAAGTAATCTGGTGCTAGTGGCTATTACTTGGCGGGGCTATGGGGCCAGTGCAGCTAGAAAGAATGGACACGCATTCACCGGGAGTCAATATTCAAGAACCTATCCGTCGTTAGCGAACCAACCCGGGCTCGATACCGTTGTGAATAGTGCGTACCCTCGAAAGGAATCAGCATGTCATTCCTGCGCACGATCCGCCGCAGATCGCACGCATCTAGCCGCCGCAGGCCTCAGTACTCCTTGCGTTCCTAGGGAAATGAATTTCCTTTCTCTTCGCAGACATTACTCACATACAAACCATGCATCAAACATAGAGCCGGATGCAAAAGACGTAGAATGCACCCTGACCGAGGTAACGACGGCCCTAGGGCCTATGGCGACATACAATCTCATGCAGTCACTCGTCGATTCTGAGTAGCGACCGTGAACCGACAAAGTTCGGATGATGTTTCACGGGCCATGATGGATGCGAACCGGGTAGTCACGATGTATCAGACAATACTGAAAAATTCAATCACGTTCTAGAGTGAAAAAATGCAAATGATCATAACGCAACATAATCAGGGGAGAATCGTACTTGGCACGCCCCCACATTCCGCGCTTCATCATCATCATCTCGTCCACGTCTGACTCAGGTGCCTGCCATTCCAATGACACCAACATTGTCCCGAATCTTCGCGATCTCACTCACTGACAACTGGCCTTTACTTGCGCGGAAGAAGTCTTCCCATGCCGTCGCAGCGTCGCTTTGGTTGGAAAACTCTCCGCTGTAAATCACGCAACGACCGATCGAAAAAGAGCACATGTCAGTTGCCTTCGAGACGCGCACCACAAGCATAAAGGACGCACGATAAGAATGTGAACAAACGATCCCAGAAAATAGGCTGTGAGACGGTCTCATGATAGGTCGTCTCTCCAGCCGAAGACAAGGGTCCGGAGTCCGGGATGCTCGAGGTATCGAGGAGGAGGGGTATATCAATCAGTTTCTCATCCGGGGCAGCCATGAGCGACGGGGAGGGCGAAAGCACCACGGAGGGAATACGCGCGTGTCCTCTTGAAGACTTGGAAGGTTGTTCAGGAAGCAGCGTAATGTGCTCTGGTCCGACGGGTGTCTTGCTGCTCGAGCTGATGAAGGCTGGCAGCGGAGAAGGCGCCGTGTCACTGGGGTCCCAGTGGAATCCTGGCTTCACCATCAAGTTGACGGTGTCGCCTTCTTTGACGTCATATTCCTTCAGTAACTTCCCGTCTGCGAGAGCCTTTCCTTTCAGTAGGAGGCGCTGCACGTCTGCGGGAGGAGCACCGGGTCGTGAGGCAAGTTGGGACTTGATGGTTGCGATGGTGTCTGTGCTCTGCACGGACAGCGAATACGACTGTGCTGGCTTCGTAGATTTGATTGTAATATCGATTGACCCTGCCGTAAGTGGGATCAACCTAGGTGCACACGGTGAGAGACGTGCCACCGAACTCACCTGCACGCGCCGCCTCAGTCACTTTGCGTTCAGGAGGTGGTGGAAGATCGACCTGTACGAATGAGTTCAGTCAAGGATATAGACATCAACGAGCAAGAATCACGTACAGGACCGATAGGAATCCTCCTCAACGTGTTCTCCGGAGGTTGTTGGTAGTCATTGTCAAACGTGACTGGGTGGGCCGATATACCTGCAGCGTAGTTCTTGGCAAAAGCATACTCTCCCTGTCTCGACTGTTCAGAAGCCATGGATACCAATTGTCTGTCGTTGTCGTCCAGAAGAAGAGGAGGTTATATCATGAATTGAAGGAGACCGTAGAGACTTGGCATAGACTATACAGTATTAGTATACGTACAAGGCAGTGTCACGTCAGAGGCGATGAAGTCACTTACGTGACCGCTTGTCGGTGAACGACCGTGACATATCACACAATCTCTTGACCAGGCAAACGTCTGTGTGGCTGTTATTCAACAAACGACATGGCTGTATGTGTTTTTCCAAAGAACCCTCCTGAAACGTTTGCTAACGACTGCGTATCTAGTCTGGGTTTAGTACAAACGGAGGTACCGCCTTCGCTCAGTCTTGTGGAAGAACCATGGGCTCATTGTTTGCTTAGGCACCCCACGATGCTTCGCGTTCTGGCAGGAGTTCTCTAAGGTGCGCAAGTGGTATCTGTAGGGCGCATGAGCTTGAACTGAACGTGTTATTTTCGTTTATCTAGTGCTATGCATCAACAGACAACCCAGGACAGTGCCGTATGCAGGCGGACGATTATCTAGAATGCCTGCACCATACGAAAGAAGTACTCTCCTTACCCATCATATGACCCACCACACTGACGGGCTTCCGTGTTTGATTGCAGATTGCACGCGCGAAGGCTGTGAAGGCTGAGTTCATCAAGAGGGCAGAGCATCAAGCTACGGAGGGGCGGAAGGCTGCTGATATTCTGGCGGACGGCACTATCGTTGGTGTCGGCCTGATACAGCGCGAGAAGTCATGACGTGTCTGTATCATCCATAGCCGGTCCGTACTGCGGCAATACATTCCGCTCTAGATGAATATGCAGGTTGAGCTCTCGCGGGAGTATGACGTGTCCATTGGTCTTGCTATAATTGCCGATATAGCACGACCTTCCTTGTCAGGTCGTTCGACCATGACGGCGCCAGGAATTGTGAAGAGATGAAACGGAGCAAAATGCATGGTACAGTAATATCAATGTGTTCACTGTGTACAAACTGAACTGCGTTCGGGGATCTGAACGCCCACCATTCTCTCTCAGAAGTAGGGTTGGTGTCCCTGTGAATCATCTAGATCGTTACGGTGACCACAAGAGTCGGGTCAAACGGTCAGTGTGGGGTCCCGGAAAGGACGACCATGTCGGCGGTGTCAACAATACCTGCTTTGATATCCGCAAGACGCTCACAAAATGTAACGAAGAGTTTCACTTTGTCAGGGAGCTGCGAAATATACGCGTTCAGTATGTCGAAGCATCTATGACTGGCACCTTGGTGAATTACACCTACTTGATGACTGACCACTCGCGCAGAAGTGCTAGGCATGACATAGAACAAAGATTCTCCGATCTCTACGTCGATATACGAGTCAGATTACCGTGACACAGAGCTGTTTTGGAAGAGCCGCTGACCTTGATTGCACTCCGTGTGTACGATCTTGCATGGTTGCATGCCCCACTCAAAGACAGGTTGTATCATGTTGCCTTTGCACGTTGGAATCTTGGTGCCTACGGATCGTGATGCCAGTCGAGACAAGGCGTCCGCTTCCAGAAGGTGCTGCTCCTGTGAACCGGATGTGTGGTCGCCGGAAGACGTCCGTGAGGCAAAAGGGACTGGTGGCCTCAGTGATTTCGGCCTACACGTTTCGTCGCTCTCGCCGCCACTCGACTCTGGATCAAATTGAGGCAAGACGTCAGGATCAGAGCGTGGCGGCACCCTCGGAGCCGGAGTCGTCGGTCCAGAGAAATACTTGCTGCCTGACGCTTTTACACCGACCGGAGTTGATGCCCTCGTTGGCGTTGCAGGAGGTGAGGTGAAGAATCGACTTGTCGTGAACGGAGAATCACCCCGCTTTGAATTTTGAGTGATCGCCTTGGCAAAAGTCAGCCAGATGCCTTTACCCAAAAAACACACCACACGAGGGCGATATTTCGTGATTTTGCGAAGCAAGCTAGGAACGCCGTCGAGCATGTCCTGTTTGGATAGCTCCGCTTGCTATTCAAACAAGAAAGATTATGAACGGAGGTACGAGAGATAACGCAACGTTGCGACCTACTTCAGCACTCGGCCTGTCAACAAGATTAGTCTGCTCGAAGGAATGAGTCAAAAGTAGTTTCACTGGCTCGGGAGAACAGACTTACAAGGCCCAGATTGTACGACGCAGGCAGTGTATGATCCTCCGCAGGAGATAGCAACTTTTCCGTGAGGCCTAATCGTATGTTGTATCGGTTTCTGCGCATTGCCAGGCGTAATAAGGGCTCACCGGATTGATGAAGGCATTTCCAAAAGTGATTTGTCGGGTTCGCATAATGATGTCCAACCTCAGCAGAGGTACATCCGGGACTAGGAGGCAGATGTCGGTTTTCGAACATGTTGTCAAATTAGCATGCGCACAACGCACTTGATACCACAAAACATCACTAGTCGCAACGTGTGAGATACAAGCGAGGCATGAGGTGATAAATATTCTGCTTACCGTCCAACCCTTCCCGTAAATGATCTTGCAATACGTGAAGATGTTTGTATACATCCGGCGACGCGAAGCCTCGAGTTCGTCTCCGTTTCTTCTGCGGTCTGGAAGGCTCTGACTCGACACCCTGGATCCGTCTCTTCAACAAGCTCAGAGTCTTCTGCTTCAAGTTCGAGATCTCGGAGGCAGTTGTAGGTTCTGCATCGGCGTTGACCTCAATCCCTTTAAGAAGCGTTGATCTTCGTATGTGAGGCCAGTACGCAGGAGACTGTAGTGATACCTTCAGACTCCCGCCTCTGCTTTGGATCTGGTGCTGACTCGTCATTATGGGCTACAGTGGGTGGCGCCGGCGGGCACCCATCGTCCGGCGTCTAACCACATTCGGCATCTGCCGCGCGCACATTTAGGCGGTACACGACTTTCACGACCTGGTCAGAATCGACCTCACCTCCTCCTCATTTCATTCATCTGTCTCCATCTCGTTTCGTTATTTTTCTTCACTCCCCACGTTCAACTTTGTGAGTTCTTGGACTATTCTTCAGCAGAAGCCGGTCACCCCTTCCGAGACATCTCATCTCAGTGACAGGAGGTCTCACGCCGACTCTTTGAACGCACATCGCTCTTGGACACAGAGATACATTGTCGCGTGAACTCATATCTTGAGCTATTGGGTGGCTGTACAGGTTCTTCTAGCACCCTGGCAGGAGCGAAGGTCTTGAAGGCTCAGGACTGATACCTTCTTTGCAGGGTTTAGACGAACCTTCGGTGGTCATGATGCACTGGCACGGTGTAGGCTCAGTCAGCTCTCCCATAGTCATATCTGACGATGAGGATGAATGCTTGGTTGAGAATGCGCTGGAAGACAGGCTGTCTGACCGTCAAGATGCCCCGGAAGGACCGGTCGAACCATTCGATTACGGAGAAGAGTCCGACTTTCGCGACCAAGCACAAGTTTCGGATCGACATTCGGAGGCTACTGAAGTCAATGATTTCTTGAAGAAAGGTGCGCTATGAGTTTGTGGATGTTCAGTTCTGGTGAGCAGATTTGATTTCGTTTCAGGACCGAGGATGCGTGGAGATCGAAAACGCAAAAGGGCTCAAGAATTGCCTGAAAGTATGTCTGAGCAATACCAACATGTTCCCAAAGTTGCGCTCGGCGTCCCAAACCCAAAGAAGAAACAGAAAATGGTCGGGGTTTTGAGGGAAAACGGTGGAGTAGAAAGCAAGCAAGCAAAGAAGAGGCGACGCAAACGCGAGCGGGCCAAGGTTGAAGCTACTGCCGCACTGACAGCGGCGGCACCTCGACTCCCTGCCAGGCTTCCCTCTCCAAGACACCACACTCCTCCCCCATACCATCCAATAGCTAGCACCAGTCGCATTCCCGCCAAGCCTCCATCACGAATTCGTTCTCACTCGATCGCAGAGCCGGCTCGGCCCCTTTCTCCGCAAGCCGATCCATCCAATAGGCCTACGCTGCATCCTATTCATTCACTTCACCACGATTATGCCTTTCCTCCTCCTCCCGCACCATTGCCTCCCATCCACTTCCCCATATTACCTGATTTCATTCCACCTTACGCCCCGCCACTGCCTACGATGAGTTCCGCCGTTGGAGGCTTCTCTCGTTCCTTGAACCCACTGCCGCTACTTCCGAGTATGAGCTTTGCTGAGGCGAGATCTCACGAGCCACTTCCAACGTCCGCATCGCAGGCGTCCAGCTCAAGTATACCTCGCAACGTAGTGAAGAAGATCATAGGCATGACGGCGGACCCAGAGGATTTGAAAGGCCATGGCATATTTTCAGACAGCGTGGCTCAGTCTCCTCCTTTGGATCGCACTTTGGTTTTGGAGTGTCTTCCGAAGAAGCTACGAACCGTGGAATTCGTACAGACGTGGGCAAGCTATTTTGGCTCTAACCATGTCGAAATCAACGCCAAGGGAAAAGCACTAGTAGTCTTTGGAGATCCTCAGGTGGCGCGAGAGGCGTGGTCGAGTCCTAGACTACCTATCGACGACGGCAGGGAGCATATCCGGGCTTACTGGTATCGAGTTACGGGCGATTTTGAGGAGGGAGAGATCGAGGAATGGGAGGTGGAAGGTATCAACAAGTTACAGGCCAAGACGACACAGCCTAGACCGCCACCACTTAAGGGATCTGGCAAGAAGAAGGGGTCCAACAAACGCGACGCGACTGCGCCCAAACCCGTTCCTTCTTTCCATGGACCGAAGTTTGCTGCGTATGCATCGTCTCCCGCGAAGATACATCCCTCTCGGATGGCTTATTTCCTTCCCTCCAATTATCATAGATCTCCGCCGATATTTGCGAGCCCCGTCGGTCGCGTTGTTGACCTTATTGATGATGCCATGGACATTGGCTCCGATGATGGCTACGGTCTTCCACCGCCGTTTGACAACGAGCCCAGCTCGCTCAACACTACTCGCGCAGACGCCATCTCCCTGTCCTTCAGCGAAACCCAGTCGTACGCAGCATCTCCCGAGACAGGTGCCTCCAATCTACAAGGGGAGTCTGTCCACCCAGACGATGTTATACCAGAAGACCTTGCTCATTCGGATGATCTCATACCTCCGCTTCGAACTCTTGCATCTTTCCTGCCTGGCTTTCAAGATCCCAGTCCATCTCCGGACGATGCACTGGGAACACATCGAACCCTTGCCTCTTTTCTTCCTGACTTTCAAGATCCTGAGCCATCTCCGCCAACGACGCCAGACGCAATTATACTTTCCTCGCCTCCTGTAGAGTCTCACCTTACTACCTCCAGTGTGGACGCCCTTCTTCCCAAACCGAGCGCCACTTTGTTGGCCAGACAAAAGATGCTGGAGGAGAAGATTGCTCGTGGTCGCAAGGAGATCGCTGCTCGCAGTGTCACTCAGCCTAGCACTGATGTATCTATTCCCATCGCGACCACGGACAATACGCAAACTGCAGGCGGTTCGTCAAGCTCTGTTGTTTTTGGTGTCTCCAGGTCCAAGGACAATACGGCGAGCAATGCGGCAGCAGATATGTCGGCACTTAGACAATTGGTCCAAGCTTCGAAGAAAACAAAGGGCATTATTCGTGGTTGCGCACTTGATCCAGCGCCTAACTCCGAGAACAATACACCTTCGCTTCCTATAAAACTTTCGACACCTCCCCCCAGAGAGCCATCACCACCGCCACCGACAAGTGCTACGTCACAAACGGCCAATCTTGAGGATTTGGCCACTTCATTCATCGCTGCAAGCATTCAATCCGTCGTCACCACCCCTTCTCTTCCACTCTCCTTACCCGCGAATCCTCCTTCAATGACGCCGAAAGCCGTACTCGCTGCCAAGCAAGCTGCGCTGGACAAGCATATCTCGGAGTCAAAGCAGCTCATGACAAAGCTTTCCACGGCTAAGACGAAGGCTGAGAAAGACGTCATTATGGCTGAGCTGAGAGCAAGTTCGAGGTGCGTGGCATGTAGAGTTCTAATGTGGGCGTGAGTCCGGCTGAAGGGTTGTACAGGAGAGCGGAGGACGCCATGAAGGCTTATTCTACAGCGGCGGCTATGCCCTCAGAAGACAAGCGGCCATTGTTCCCGCGCAAAACGACGTGGCCCAATACCAAGGAGATGTTTGTTTTAGAACTTTCCGATGACGAAGACGAGGAGTAAAAGTGTGAAGAGCGTGAAGAGCTCGCTGGTAAGTCACAGCCTGAAGCAATCAACAATGGATCTCGGAAGTATTCTATCTCTTTATATTGCGACGTCGGATTCTACTCTTCTTTTTCTTGTAAGTGGACCTCCGGTCACACGATCATATATCCTCCGGTGAGTTCAAACTGTCATTTTTGTGTGTGGTCTTCAGTTGGCTGAATTCCTGCGGTAGTATTCCCCCATCCCCCATCTTTCCACGTCTCCCTCTTGCATCCCCTCATATGATGAAGGGGCACTTCGCCATGGTCCTTAGTATACCGCTAGATCCAGATTGTTGCGCCCATTCTTGCCCTTAACGGGTTATGTGGATGGCGTTTCGTGATGGTCTTCGTTCTGGAGCGCATAATACTGTTGTATGGTTCTCCTTACTTGGGTGATAATGTGTCCATCTTGATCAACCCTCACGAATATCCGTCCTCCACTCAAGTACAATTCGACATTTTGAAAGAGATAATTTAAAGCTGGAAGTCAGAAGGCAAACAAGCTAGATCATACGCGAACCACTTGATTAGTACGAGGATGATATGTGAATCAGAACAAGACGTAGAAGAAAGGCCAAAACGTGACGTTCAAAAGGGTATATGGTCCGCAGGACTGCGCGTGAACGACAGTTGAGTAAAGTCAAACAGGAGGGGAATTAGGGAGTCCAGGGTATGGGACCAGAGGAAGAGCAGGGTGGGGAGACAAGTCGTGACGGCCCTCAGTGTAAGGACTGCAAGGCACCTGCGCGGAGACTTGCGCGGAAAAACGATAGGAGATGGGGAAGCTGAACCCGCTGTCAAATTCAGCGAAGGTACGATAGACGGGGACGTCTGGAGAGGGTGACTTCTGCTCGTCACTTGCCGGCGGGTTGCTGACGACGTCTTTGTGGTCTGCGGCGCTGGGGTTCGCTGGGTTGTTGCGCATGATGGAATCAGATGAAGTGAACAGCGTTTCTAAAGAGGATATGTGAGTGAGAAACTTGGAATCGGCAGAGAGTGGGGGAACGCACGACGTTGAAGCCACTCCTTGAGAGGACTATGAATCCTTCTTCTTCTGGTGCTGCGCCATTTACTCCACCACAGAACGTACGCCAAAGCGACCAGCAGCATGAGCATAACGGTGCCTAGTATAGCGCCCACAATGATCGTCACCGTCTTTGATACGAACTCGTCTGGTGGAAGATCGTCGTGCAGACCCACGCCAGAAGCTACGGGCAACGCGGGTCCACCGCTGCCGCATACAAACAAATAGTCGAGAGTGTATGGACTTCCATTGCTCGTAACGTTAATTGTCAGGGTGTGTTCTCCGGGTGTGAGCTGCGAAGACTGAAAGAACTGTTGGTTTGGGATATCTTGGGTAGCGACGGGTAAGGGAAGCACTGTCGGAGGGGAGGTATCGATGGTGTATGCAGCCGTAGCCGGCGGCACCGTAGCATTGCTAGCGTGCACGATGCCCACGATAATGATCATGGAGCCTATGAAGCAGATGAGCACCGTAGGTAACGTAGAACATGTGTGCGAAACGCACCGTTGAAGTTGATGGCAACTTCGGAACCTGCTGTCTCGGTGGTATGAGTCGTGGTAGTAAACCCAGTAGGATCTTTTGTTTCTAGCGTCCAGAGTCCCGTGTATTGCAAACGGCCATCATTCTCGTTCACGAATTGACATCCTACACGAGTAATCGGTGGTCCGGAAGGACCAGGACCTTTGCCTGAGCTAGGGGATTGTCCGTTGCCTGAGGTAGGGGGTTGTCCATTGCCTGAGGTAGAGGGTTGTCCATTGCCTGAGGTAGGGGGTTGTCCATTGCCTGAGGCAGGGGGTTGTCCATTCCCGCCGTTGAAAGGGTTACCTGTCACAGGATGCAAACTATCAGCAACGTTGCACCGACAGATAGAAGTGCTCTTACCGTTGTTGTTGCTGGTAGCACTGCTAGCGTTGTTGCCATTGCCGTTATTGTTATTTGAGTTGGAAGAACTGGAATCATTACTGGAAGAACCGGAGTCTTTTCCATTCGAATTATTATCAGTGCTGTCATCCTTTTCGTCTTTATCACTATCACCGTCGGAGCTGTCGTCCAGGACTTCGTCTTTCGACGCACTTCGACGACACTTGACTCTGGGAACATGAGCGAATTCTGTGGACATGTCAGCGCGCTCTGCCTCAACAGTAATACGAACGCTTACTTCTCATTCTCAGAGGAGTCCTGTGAAACAAAAATCTGGGCCGATTATCGAATCGAACACCAGAAGAGATAGAATGAATCATCATCCGCCTAAGTTCAGATGTAAGCCGGTACATGAACAGGGGACCACGCAAGTACTCACATCGAGCGGTGGAGATGCGTTCGACTCGAGGAAAGGGGAGGAGGATACCAGGATGCAACGATACCCAGGTCTGCAGGCCTTTTAACTGTTGTTACATAGTGGGTTTCCTCTCTTCGACCCGATGCATTGGGTGTACATGTGCTCCTGCAATGCAACGGAGGGACACCGTGCGGCATTCTGTGCGAGCCTCCGAACTGAATTGTTGTTCCTTGGAAGAGAATAAAGGCATGACGACCAGGACAGTCATCCGTTCCGCACAGAAAGCACGGTGGTACTCGAGTGGTACTCTTAGCAACTGGTGAAGATGACGATTACCACCGACACGTCCGCTGTAGCCGAATATTCAACGTCCGCATTGTTTCCGAACTCCGACTCCCGGGCTCGACTCACTCCTAACGACCTTGCTGCAAACACAACTCGCAAATCATGCCTTCCCTACGGTCCAGACATGTCCTGTTCTATCACTATGAGCTACAGACAGACCGGATACAATGCTTTCACTCTGCAGTCAGGCAGACTGATCACGCACGCAATGTTAATTCAAGAACTTCACTGCACCGTCTTAGTTTACAGAGGACGATGTCAACGCATCTGTCTCGCTATATATTGTATGTTTTACTATTTTCACGTTGCGTGTGCTCACCATCATGCACTGGAACATAGTGCAACGACGCAATCTACGGGTGCGAGGATGTGCCGGAAACGGTCGAAGCACTTCGCAGAAAAGGGCCCTTACCTGACTGGTGTACGCTCTGGGGGCCCAACCAAACGACAGAAGAAATATTTAAAGCGAGACCAGACTAGCGTTACATCGATGTCATAGTCAAGGATAAATCAACCGCTCTTATTTCATTGTCCACCGTCGTACTTACTCCTATTTTGTAAGGTTGGCCTCCCTCGTTTCTGGCTACACCCCAACATTTTGTGAAGCTTCAAGAAGACGAAAACACTGCTATTCAGTGTGGAAGATCTCGCGATCATAATGAGTCGTTGATTGGTACCCCTGTTACTCTGTTGGAACCCATTCTTGCTGGGTTCAAGGATTATGCTCAGTTCGGTGCCCTGACCAAGGCGGACCTCGCGTGCGCTGTGGAGCTATCTCAAGCTATGGCGGATATCTTCGTCGATCAGGGTCGCCGGATGCGGCGCTTCTGTGATATCCTCCACCGACACAAAGTTGCTCCAATCGTTTTCGGGGACGTAAGGGACGATCTTCGTCCTATTGGCGGGACAGTGTCCATTCATTTCCCGGAGTTCGATAGGAGCTTTCCTGTTGTGATCTTAGAGGGAACGAGCGAGGTCGGGGTCTCGTACCTAGGATCTGAACCATATTTTCAAGGGCTATTCAATCATTCGGGCACTGTCTCTCGTGCAGACAAGGCAAGTCCTACCAAGAGAACACTCTCGAATTTCCCTTGCATATATTAATTCAGGTCTTTGATCCGTCGGTCCCTTTATGCTCCACGAGATATGTGGGTCACTAACTTTGTGATAGGACCGTATGTTGCGGCTGCTGGAGCAGTATATTCATCAGCCGGATATGTGTCTCAGCCACTTACAAATGCCCTATGTCTCCATTTCCATCCGACAGATACTATCGCGTTGGAACAACTGTCACGTTTTATTGGTGGACTACGCATGGCAATTGAGGCACTCCGACACTATCATACGTCCGGCGCGTTCAATACTACCCCTCACCGTCAATTGAACTTTCCGTACCACACATCCTTCGGCGATGACGTGCACTTCACCTACATTCGTCAAATCGACATGCACTGCACCTTCCGCGCACAGATAGCAGACTCAGGCGCTTACGTTTGCATCAAGTTCGTGCAAGGCCTAGGACCATACAACGAAGATGTGCACAAGGCGGCATCCATCCCTGACGTTGCGCCTACCATGTTAGCAGTCAAACACCTCGCCGCCGGATGGACGATGCTTGTGATGACAGATCTCTCCGATACGCACCGTCCGCTTGACCGAGGACAAGACGACACAACCGCGGTTTACCAGTCTCTCGAGGTGGCACTCGACTCGCATTACGTCGGCTTCATGCATGACAACGTTAGGAACACGAATATTTTTGTTCCGAAGGATGGCGACTTGATTAGGACAAAACGGAAAGTTGTTGCTTTTGATTCAAGTTGTTCTGGCGGGAGTGAGACGACTCGGACTCGGTTGGGGTATTCCTAGGCTAGACTTGTATCTAATAACAGCGGTGTTGCGTAAGAAGTTACATTTACACGCAGAAGACTGCGCCCGAGTGCCAGTGTCTGAACATATCAGTGAACGCAGCAGCCGCAACAGAGGCGCCTAATCTTATCTGACACCTTCACAACGTTGTACAACCGTGACAACACTGGTACAACGTTCAGTGGACCAGGTCCGTAAAAACTCACTCACTCACTCACAATGAACTGCTACAGTACTTTGAGCGCTCAAGAGCTTTGAGGGTGGACACTATTGGCATTGTACTTGAACGTCTTGACTGGGAGTGTCAAGAGTGCAGACATAGCTGTGAGTCCGGAATGCCGTTCGACAGCAACTGCTGGTGGTAAAGGTACGTTCGATATATTCACTTGGCGGAGACGAGAATCATCTCATGAATTCAGGTGGCTGGCTTCATCATTGTGGAACTCGTGGTGTTCCCGCTGGATTGGGGGGTCATGCTCGATATTTGCACCGTTTGGCTGTTCCCTCTTGGCAGTTTCCGCGCAAGGACTGCGTTCTTGATGTTTACACCCCTCACCGCGGCGTTCTACCATTGTGTCCTTGGCACAATGTTCATGTTCGTATGATCTCTTCCCGTTCGAAGTATCATTCGTACTACTAATTTTCTACGCAGGTATCAGTTCGCAGTTCTTGCCGGATGTTTTTCCATCAGGCGCTCAGGCGCTACTCAAGAGTTTTGAGCGTAGACACAGGAATGTGGTGAGTACTGAAATGGACCCGTACCAGACGATAGGTCATTGACTGAGCTCATAATAGGTTTCGACGTCAGCAACGGTTTCCAACTTTCAACTTGACTCTATTGGTGTCCCGGCCTCAATTGGACCACAAGCAACCAGAGTTACTATTACCTCTTTTAAGTCAGACAATCTGTTGACCTCAGTTCTGTTCGATCTCCGCGAAGCTGGTGCCAATCTTGAATTGGCCATGTATGCGCCAAACGAGGCACCGGTACCGGTGTGCCAAGTCGCATTCCTCAGGCTCATCCCGAGGATGAGGACACAGGTCATGTTTCGAAATTTTACTATTCCCTACACGCAATCCTGGCGGAATCAGTACGTCCCAGATCGTAATTTTTACATACTTTGAACTCTCACGAGCAACCACCATGGCTGACAGCATGAACCCTCTCTTGTTCCCCTCCCCCAGCTCGTCGTCACGAATGATCCTAATCTGGACAATTGAGGGTCACTACGCCAATACATATATCCACGCCATCCTTTTCACCCAATCCACCTATACGCCTGGGCATTGCAATCGCGACCGACACTTGCATCGACTCTGACACGTGGCTGGGATAAGTCGATCGTGTAGTCTGATTGAGGACACGGCGTGGTCGGCGTCGATGGCTACTATGCAGATATTGGCCTCCCGAAACCTGGTCGCTCGGTCGTATCACCTGTGCTGCAAGAGGCTAATACGAACATTACATTCTCTTCAGCTTTTCACGAAGGCGCCGCAACAGGGAACATCCTCACCATCGTCTCCTCCCAAGGCCACTGCCATTCATCCCCGCGTACACCGTCCTTTACCAGGTGTACCTCCCAAAGGCCGGGTTCTCGTTCTTCGATCAGCTGTGCTTGTCCTGGGTGTAAAATTGGAGAGAAACATCTTCTGCCAATGTACACGCCGATGATTACGACGACAGCGATCAACGACATGAGTCCAACCAAGATTTTGGGTGTATTTGAACTGTCCCGCTCTGTCTTGGAAACGACGAGGCTAGTACTTGGGAGCGAAATCCCTTCACTGGATGGTATCATGAGGAAGCTGCTTCCGGATAGGCTGCAGTGCGTCTGCAAAACCAAAAGTCCGTGTGAGTGTCAATTCATATCGTGCTCTTTATACGCGATACTCACTAGAGGTGGTCTCTGAGGGAAACAAATGGCGAGGTTGAAGTACGAGAGTCGTATATAATTGATACAGCTGACGTGTCGGCGGACAGAAAGTCGTCTGCATCAGCTTCCTGTTCCTGTGTTCGCCATTGGACAGAAATTGACGGCATTCTCGATGACTCGCCTTTCGAAGAGCCCGCAAATACCTCTTGTGCAGTCTAGTTCTGAAGAGGTGCGCTATAAACAAGTCTCTACACCATTCTGGAACCAGGACTGACACGTACTGTACGTTGGATGTTTACCGTCCTGCCATACAACTTGAAGACTTGCCCTGACGTTGCTCGATACCCCAGAGATACCATCCTCAGGTTTAAGCCGCCGCGTTCCCCGGCGGGAGTCAAACCAAGCATTGCGGTTTTGTCAGCGGTCTCGGAGCCGAGCTCATAGTAAAGTCAGCGACCGATTTTTCGTCGACTCATCGATCGTCACGAGAGGAGGGTTGAACGCGTGTTCACTGCTTCAGACTCAATGGCAAGTTTGATCCACAGCGAGCTGTTCGGACAATAACATGTAGAAGTCCAACTTCCAAATTCTTCATTTGTGCTCCCGAAGTTGAAGTCATCTCTCCACATTCAACATTCATCGTCGTGTTAAATGTGCGATGTAATTGCGTACCAAGACGTCAGATCATACATATCCTACCCTGTGTTAGATTCTACTACAAAACAGGATCTTTCTACATAAATACTTCCTCTCCGTACGACGACCCTATGCAACTCCAGCCATCTTCTTCAACATGGAGAGCTCATTCTTTCCCGTCGCTTTACACAGTGAATGGAACTGGGATGAGGAGTCCGCCAATAAGACCGATGGTGAGTCAAACTCTACGATGCGACCTTGATCAAGAAGCATGACCTAAAAAGACGGGTTAATACGTGCGGAAAACTGATATGCTAATAGGGACGTACTCGATCATAGTCTATGATTGTTCGTAACCGATGAGCAATTGTGAGGATCGTGCTGTCCGCAAATTCGCTGTCGCCAATAAATCAGAAAAGGGGGAGATGAATTGCGGATGTGTCAACTTACTGTCGGATCGTTTTGCCAATCAACTCGTCGGTGGCATAATCAACACTATGACAACGTTAGAACAGAATTATGATATCGTCAAGATGAATTACTTGCCTAGCGGTTGCTTCATCCATGACCAACACTTTGGTCCTCTTGAGGATGGCACGGGCCATACAAAGCAGCTGCTTCTCACTAGCGAGAACACCCAGTCAATGATTGGTTACTGATAACAACATACACACATACCCCGTGGAAAAGTTGTCTCCGCCTTCAGAGACATGGGAGTCGAGGTTGCGGAACACATTTGCGTTGACCGTGGTCTCGTCTTCGGTCGAGTCGTCAGAAGGAATCAAATGTACGCGTCGAAGAGCCTCGTACTGCAAGTAACGGACTTGGTAAGTGTATAACCAGGGATGCGGGATGTTACTCACGATCTCAGCATCCTCGTACTCATCAAAGACATCTAGCGTAGAGCGCAAAGTGCCGCTCAATATAGTAGGATCCTCTGTAGAACATCAATAATCAATTACTGGGACAAACATGCGAGGCACGCAAAGCACGCACGAGGGATGATCGTCAATCTGCTTCGCAAGTCCGTAAGACCAATCTTGGAAATGTCCGTTCCATCGACCGAGATCTTTCCTTCGGTAGGCTCGACGAAGCGGAAGAAGGACAACGCTAGGGTAGACTTTCCGGAGCCAGTACGGCCGAGAATACCGACCTTCTCGCCTGGCTTGATTTCGAAGTTCAAGTTGTGCAGGACATTGGGCAGATCGGGCTGAAAGGGAAATAGAATGTGTCAGTAGAATGCCACGTCGAAGCAACGAGGAAAAGATGCACGGACAGCATATCGGATGACGAGATCTTCGCATTTAATAGCTCCGCTCGCAGGCCACGAAGCGGGCGGTCTAGGTTCAATGAACTCGGCGGGCTCACGTTTGATCTCTGAGAATTCTTTGATACGCTCGACCGCGACCTGTTATGATGTCACACATGAGCTCTTTTCGCAGAGGAAAATTGGATTTCCCTTACCATGGATTGTTCCAAACCAACGAATCGCCGCACGAGGAACAGGAGCTACAAAGCCGTGAGATAAGTCGCACAGAAGTCGACAGAGATATACATACATCTTGAGTAATGGTCGACGAGAAGGCCAGAGCGAAACCTGCAGTGGAAGCACTGATGCTAGGACTCATCACCGCGACGAATGCCGTAACACCGATGACAGCACTGGACAGCAGGTTGAACCGGGAAGAGAGCCAGCGGTTTATACTCCACATCCAATAGTAAGGATTAGCATTCTGCAGGGTCAAAAAGGTCAGTGATTGGAAGTGTTGTAGTTGCAGATCACGCACTGTATCGACACAACGAAGCATGTCACGCAAGAACTTTGATGAAGCACCGAACGCACGGAGAACAGTCACACCAGCGATTGTCTCGCCATAGATCGAATACAGCGGCGACCTCGTCACGGAGTCTGAATCAGACTGTCAGCGATGTGTATACGTGTTAGGTGGAGTCTCTTTACCTAATCGACGCATATCTCGGGAAGTTTGACCGTACACCTTCCCGACTAATGCGAAGCTAGTTAGTCGTATCCGCCGCACCAGAAGCGAGAACACGACGCACCATTGTAATAGATCGTGCCGAGTAGAATGATAGCCAATACGAAAGGTAAACCGCCAACAATGCTGACTGTAACGAGTGTTGTGCAGGCTGACAGGCCATACATAATGCTACGACCAAAGTGGTCCGGCAAGTTGCTATCCACGCCTAGAGGTCAATTGAAATGAGCCTTTCGAGGTCGGCACATGCAGATAGCAAAATAGTCATACCTTCGAAGTCTTTACCGAATCGGTTCAAGAGTCTACCACGCGATACCGTGTCGTGGAAGCGAATGTTGGCGAAGAGGACGCCCTCGAGAAGCCTCTTATACAGCACCCGCGATGCACGAATACCACCGCGATCTGGCAGCACCATCAATAGCAAGCTCACATTTACGCTGCAGGCCACTCACATAGGACAAAGTACCGCAACGTTGTCAGAACGAGACCTGCAAAACGGTAAGAACGATAACGCAGCGACAATACTACCTACGTACCAACAGCGCAAACCTACGAACGTTCGTCTGTCAGAACAAATTGAACAAGGACGAATTATTTTAACTCACAGCAGCGTAGATGCCGAGGTAGTAAATAGGGCTTCTGACCACGCCTCCTTCGAGGGTGGCTCCCGACCAAATCCTGAGTACAAATCAGCTCTAGAAGGGACACGATCACATTTCGTTGCACGTACTTGAGCCAGCCATTTTCCAGAACAGGACTGATAGCAGCGAGACCCAACGAAGCGCAGAAGGTAGCCCAGTAGAGAACGCCACCGCACGCCTTCACGTATGTCTTCCAGATATCGGTACTGATACGGCCGACAGCCCGCTTTTCCTCCTCCACCAATTTACGGGGAGCCTTCTTTTCTTCCTTGGCGTTAGCTACGGCGGTGGTAGGCACAACTGTCGAGCTAGTTTCCGAGTTCTGCTCGGTAGATGCCTCGACGGTCTTCTCTTCCGTAGCTTCCTCGACCGAGGGGACCTGAGCCTCGTCCTTGTTATCATTGGGATCCGTCGCATTCGACTGACTCAGCGTACTGAGGACCTCGGAATTCTGGAACGCCTCGCGGCCACCTTGGAATTGAACCCTGCCGTTATCAAGGGCCACAATGTAATTTGCGCCTGGCGCGCACAGCTGGACGTGGTGAGAGACCAGAATGATCGTCCGGTCGCGCATGAGATCCCCCTTCAAGCACTCGTAATACAGGTGGTGAGCCGTGTGTGCATCGACTGGCGACAAACGTGTGAGCCGCGGGGTCATATTAAGGAAAGGGTTAAAACTCACCGGCAGAGAGCACGTCATCCAAGAACAGGACAGATGCGCGGGAATAGACAGCCCGGGCCAGGGACACTTCACAAGTCAAGTCAGGAAACCACACGGATACCACGGAATTAAAGGACACTATACCTCTCGCCTTCTGACCGCCAGACAAGTTCACCTACGGAACGTCAGCCCGACTATCCGAAGCTCTCAAATCAATTGAGACTACTTACTCCGCGTTCGCCAATTTCCGACATGTCACCATCTTCGAGGATACGTAGATCGCTCTGTAAGGCGCATACCTGATGAGAGGTCCGTCAGCTGATCGGAGCAATGGTACAAAAAGACGCAGAGATAATACCTCGAGTGTTTTCTGGTAGCGCTCCTCAACGTAAGGTAAGTCAAAGAGGATGTTGTCTACCCACAGTGATGTTCCGTCAGCCGGTTTGAAGGAAACGAAGAAGAGGAAGGGCACACCAACCTCTGATGGAAGCGTTGCGCAGCCACGCGGACTAAAGCAGGGGAGGTGAATGGATATAGAATTGCACACCATATCATAGGGTCCTGATACTCACCTGAGGAACATATGCACAAACGCCTTCAACAACCCACTCCTCATCGGGTACACGGGCACCAGCGAAGGAAGCAATGATATCCGGGGGTGAGCGAGGGCATATCAATTGACCGGTCAGGAGATCGGCCTCTCCGAGCAGAGCTATAATCTCCTCTCAGTATCACTTTATCCGAAACTCAAAGAGATCCACTACGCACCGAGCAGAAGGAGGGTCTTGCCGCTTCCCAGTTTTCCGCAAATCAGTGATAGCTCGCCGTGGGGGAACTCCAGCGACAGATCAATGAGCATGAATTTAGCTTTGGGAGTGGACGCCACGGAGGGCGCTGAGCTCGCGCCCCGTGCACGGTCCTGCGGCCAAGTAATCGTGGCAGATTGAAGAGCAATCGGGGAAGGTTCGGTATTGAGGGGAGGGACTGGGTTAACTTCAGCACCACCGAGATACTTTTCGATACGGCGTATCGAAACGAGGGACTGGAGCAGATTGATGAGAGTCTCCGGGAGCGCGTTGAGAGCGAATTTCATCTCAGTAAACACTGAACTTTGGTGAGAATGAATCATACATACAAAATATACTATGACTTACCACTGATCTAGAAAATCCGTCAAGGGTCAGTTCCATATAGTAGAACCCAAGATCATGCAGACCCACCGATGTGAATGCAATAGAAGGCGTGAGCGTCTGACCACGAACAACGGTGAAATGCCAGAAAGAGACCAAAGTCACAAGAATCGGCGAACCGTTCCTAAAGCAAATTGTTCAGCTAAATTGTGGAGGCCAGGGCTCCCGAACTAACCAGATAGCATTCCACAGAACCTAGAAAGTGATTGTAAGACATAGTTTGCAGCGACATCAAAATACAACGCACCTCGATAGTGTAGTTCAGTTTTTGGTACTTAAGCTCCCTGTCACGGACTTTCATGACTCGAGCTTCGAAGCTACGCTCCCAGGCCATGAACTTGAGCATCCTGATACCACCAAGAATCTACACGGAAATTGATTGAGGTGAGAAGAACAATCGAATGAGACACCAACAACCACTTACCTCATTCATGAGGGAAACGCGCTCATCGCGAGCTTTCATGAGGTTATCCTGAGCACCGACAACGACCTTACCCGCGAAATGGTTCAGAGGCAGGAAAAGACAAGTGACGGCCAGACCCCAGAAACACGAAACACCCAGCAAGCTGTACAGGAAGAGGGTTCCTACGAGAATCTCGATGGGAGAATCTAGTGAGATGTGAGCACATGTACACAAAATATTGCATTTTCAAAGGCGGAACTGACCAACGAGGGTGAAGATATGCCACGAGAATTCAGATACACGGTCGACATCGGTCGTCATGAGCGTCATGATTTGCGCTTTGCTCGAGAATTCATCTTCGCTCTCCTCTTTCTTCGGTGCATCTGCATCAACAGGCGTCGCTGGGGTAGGCGCAGTTTGTCCTTCCGGGGTCTCAGCAGGAGGAGCAGACGAGGCGACATCCTTCCTGACAAGAGTCTTCGCGAACAGGATGGAGTTCAGTTGAACACGCATGCGGACTTGCAATGTGGTAGTAGACAACGACCAAAGTTGACCGACGACTAATGGTGACATGTGAGCAATCGTTAATAGGCAAGCAAACTGAGTACATACTCAGTTGACAAGTAGCCTGACTGAAGAACAAGCCGGCGCAGTAGAACCAGCCCCACTCCCTGTCTGAGCGCGCGACGTCGGTTTCGATGTATTCTACGATCCTTCGCAAGAAGAATGAAGGCACGTAGAATAGCACAGCGGACACGGAAGCAAGAACCATAACCATAATAAGTACCAGTGAGTTCAACCGGAGGAGGCGGTAGATGAGATTCCATCCAGAACCGGGCGTAGGGCTCCAACTACCGACTTGGAGCTTCCATTTGCGCATTGCAGCACGCATGCCAGCGTATATAGTCGTTGCTCGCATGTCGTGGGAGACAATCGGCAGGTCTGCAATTTCGAGACTCTCGGAGTTGTAACCCAACATCACGACTTTCGTGGTGTAGGAGAACAAGAACAAATCCCAAACGGACGCACCTGACGGAGTTCTTTCAATTTGGAACTACTAATGTGGACTGCATAAAATGAACGTACCTGTGATGCCGCACACGTTGTCCTCGTATCTCGATGACAGCTGCATCAGCGTCTTCTCTGCGTAGATATCATTGGAGTCGAAATGCAACGCAGGTCCACGAGGGATAGTGAACGCGACGACGGTTGCCACCAAGTAAAGTGCGACACTTGCAAGCCAGCAAATTTGAGGTACAATGGCTGCAGACGCAGTCAAAAGGCTAAAAACCTTCGTGGTGACAGGGATAGGATTTGCTGGGAACAGGGCCAAAGTTCCAAGGCAAGAGGTAGCCAAGAATAGCAAAGCACAAATATGGATGATTGTAAGCGAGTGTGGGGAATATTCCTTGTTTAAGGCTGAGGCCGTGATACCGAGAAGGTAGAGGGCGAAGACGGCGTAAAGACTTTGCGTCGCAATCCAGATGTTGTCTTCTTCCATGACCGCGAAACCGAGAGAAACGGCTTGCAGTGCAAGGATAGTAGCAAACAAGGCTACCAGAGCTAGCTTCCAAAGGCGCATCTGTGGCAAATGACTTGCGTGAGTGTCAAACTTGTGATTCCCCCGAAAGATATTACTCACGCGAGACCAGAAAGTAACCTCATCCAAAGGCTCACCGTCAACCCAATCCGCTGGTTTAGTTACGTCGAATGGGTCCTTAAGTGGTTCGCCGGAGTCGGCGTCGTACGCAGTAGTTGTGGGTAGACGAATTTTGCCTTCTTTTGACCCTGAGAGCGCGAACACTCCTAAGCTGCAGACCGCGCTAGCAGCCAGAGCGGCAGCCACAGGCAGTTGGAACTCTGCCATGTCGGGCGATGCGGAGAACGCGAGGGGGGACAAGAAGTTGACGGTGAAGAAGAAACCTCGCAGCTACGGTATAATTTATATGATGAAGATGTGCGTCGGTGCGTCTCTGCATCAATCGGCGTGACGGCCCCGAAGATAAGAGCCAGTGGTGACTCGCAACAGAGAAAGTTCAATATCCACGATCCTCCTAGAAAAATGTTGCAACTATCTGAGGTATGCCAATTACCATCCAAAACAGATAGTCTCGAGACGCTGCTGTGTCGAGTGTACAAAGGAGGAGGAGGAGGAGGATATATTCCGGTTAGGTCCTATCAGAAACGCCCGCCATATGCAAGGATTCTCATAAGGAACGCGTCCTGTCACAACCATGTCACAAGACGCGTCCATCACAGGTAAGCCTATGTCAAATAAGGTAGGCGCAGCTCAGATCCAAGGAGACCGTGATGTAACCTGATGGCATCATAAAATCACGTGGGGCACAAAATATCCCGTCTTTGGGAGGTGTGATGTCGGCCGGTGACTCTAGGGTGAACAACAATATTTAGGATTCAACGGTCTCATACCCGTCTGGTTGGGTGCGAGTTCCACCTGGTTTCGAGACCAGAATTCAATTTGGATCCAACAACGACTCAACGTGTTTGGAACAAAACACGGAAGGCCCGGGGAGGTTGGACAATTACTCGCGCGCGCACATCATGGTAATGGCATAAGTACTTCAAGTTTCAAGTTCGGGTGCTCAAAATTGTGG
>SGPM01000356.1:0-27287 GCA_004802725.1 Antrodiella citrinella
CATCATCATCCATAGTATTACCAAGCCTTTCTGCTTATTCCTTTACTTTGACTCAGCATATCTGTACCAGTATATAAACCTGTAGTCTCGCTGAGGACTATCTTCAGCTTGACCTCCTTTGTTCATTATACAAAGTGTCTTAAGCAAGAACCCAGATACACTCAGACTAGACTTGACAGGCTTAACATGCTTTGTCGTAACATAGCGGAGGAAGTACAGAGATGTTGTGGATGTCGCTGATAGCTCCGATAGCGAGTACAGAAGTACCGTTGAGAAGTTCAGAGGTGGAGTGGAGTCAGTCGGATGGATACCGGAACAAAGAGAAGGGAGAGGGAAGGGCGAAACGAAGGGGACAAAAAGGAGGGGCGACGGTCGGACAGAGACGGGGTACACGAACACCACACAGTGGTGGGTGACAAGCTGTCGAGCTCAAGTAAGGATAGAGGGTTGGAGGCCCGAGGGAAGAAACACAGAAGAAACGTTAATTTACGAACTGAAGAATCGGTACAGTCCTGTCGTAGCTACTTATACTAACGGGGTACCCTACGGAGAATGGACAAAGACCGGATCGGAGGCAGATAATAGATAAGCAGAAACATGTAGGGGGCGAGGACTGTGACCAGAGGAAGGGGTAATAAAGGAAAGAGGAGTCCAATGGGTAAAACATACTGGAGCACGGAGGTCTCTGAAGTAGCTCCGAATGTCTGGTAAGAAAACGTGAGCTCAACGGGAAAGCTCAGTAGATCATCACAGCATAAAACCCATGAGCTCAACATTCCTCAGTCAGAACGGACGCTACCACGGAGGTGTCCTAGTGAACCTCAGAGGCCGGGCTCAGAGGGGTCTGGGCGGTAAGTCTGCATGAATATTACAATTGCTTGGTCAAGGAAACCTTCTGCTTCATCTAAAGTTTGAAATTTCTTGATCTTACATTTTCTTGTTCTGCATTTTCACCTTTTTTTTATATTCAATCCCTTCATAAGCAAGACAACGTCTCTACAGAACACGTCACTTTCATCCTCTCTCTCAAGCTATCACATCTTATAAATGGTGTCATCCTCCCTTGAACTGCTTTCCTTCTGACCGTCACCATCTCCCGTCCCCTGTCTCATCCCCTAAAGCTGTCTGTTTACCTCTTCTGCTCTGTCTTGTGGGTTACTGGTCATGCAGGACCGTCAAAAGATGTGATCCGACTAGTGTTACAAACACGCGTGCGCTCTTATTCTTTTTCCCTTTCTTTTCCCTTTACTCCTCGTTATCCCCTTATTCTCTCATCCACTTCCTTCGTCGTACCCTTACCCGCATATGGACTCCCATACGTATACCTAGTACGACTCACCCCCTTTCTTATTCCCTTACTGCGGATGAACCACCTTCGTTGACGCTCACCGTTCCAACGGTTCCCCTTCGAACGATCCTCCTTTTACCTCCGCAGTCCTTTAGTACTCGAACGATCCTCCTTCAGATTCCGCAGTTCTCATACTTGTATAAATACCTGTACGCGTCGGTCAAGTTGTTCCCCAACTTGACCTCCTTGTTAATAGAGGTTATCTTCCACTCTGAACATTGTCCTCATCTGCACATTGTCCTCATCATCTCACTTGAACCTCGTCCTAGTCAGAACTCGTGCCGAAGTTACACCTCACATAACATAGTCTGTATGGGACATCTATTTTTTATTCTGACTCTGAAGGTGTATGTAAAGTGTGGTACACTACTATATAAATATGTAGGAAGACCTATGATGGCTGTAGACAAGACCCAAAATATGCCAAAAATCAGNCATGTATACTGTAGTACCAGAGAGGGTCCAGAAGGCAATATTCTGAGGTTTTGAAGCAAAAAATCCCCCTGGCACCCTAGGAAGGGTGGAGGGGTGAGTGAGGGTATGGTGGAAAATATAGCAGTGTTAAGTGGAAGGGTGAGGTAGGGTGAGGTGGGGTGGGTGGAAGGGTATATAGCCTCACAGGTGGACCCTCCCACCATTCCACACAAATCCACCCCACCTCACCCTCCCTCCAAAATATACCTAAATGGTATAACTATGGGTTGTTAGGATCAACCTTATAGGTTATAATGTAGGTGCACTGAAGTGCTATCTGGATGGATACGTAACATAGGCCTCATCGGAGAAGTGAGTCATTGTCCTTGTTTTGCGTAGACCCAGGTGGTAGTACTCACTCTTGTAGTAATAGGAATCCAACGTCAGTACCACTGATCTCACTGCTTCCTTGTTGCACAATGGTATCCTGTTTCGCGGCATCCAAGTTGGCACTGTTTCACAGTATGTACCGTACTTCGCATATACCACTCTGATACCAACACAGTGACACAAACAGATTCGAGGACATGAACCATCCTATCGTCTCTCACAAGATTGTCCCTGTGGTCAACAAAGTCTTCATTTATGAAGAGGCTAAAGAGGCGTACAAGCACATGGAGAGCCAGACACATGTTGGGAAGATCGTCATTCGCGTGGCAAGCTCGTAAAGGACGAGGGATAGAGATAAATTCGGTTTGTGTCTATAATGTAAGCGACATCCCAATTGTCCAAGTGTTACGATGAAGTGTAACGAAGGCGGACAAGTTTGAGAACGGGGTTCAGACAAAGGGTTCAGTGGTTCTATGTGGCAAGTACCTCATATATTGAACAGGAGGTCAAGCTGGGGATCTACCTCAGCTTGACTGGCCTTATATACTAATATGCTACGCTGAGTCGTAAGGACCGAGTAAGCGTAATTGGATGACTAACAATAGAGAAAGAACAATAGAGAACAATGAAGAAGGAGAACAGAGACATGTGACAGGAATAGAACAATGGCGCGAGAGAGTTGAATCACAATAGCCATACAGGTGGTTGAGCACAATGAGCGAGCGCGAGAGGAAAATGGGAGAAAAGGAAAGTAATAGCGGAAGTTTGTAACACCAAGTGGTTCGAGTTCAAATGTTCTCCTCAGAAAATGTACCAACCCAGATTCAGAGAAGTAGTAGACAAATATCCAAGGTCGAGCTCACTCACCAGCATGAGACGGCGTCACTGAGCCATATCATCGAAGTCGGTGGTCCCAATACGCTCCTCAAATCCATTAAGGCCGTTCGCCACGCGGGATGGATTCACAACATAGGCTTCATCAGAGGGTTTGTGAGTCTTCAAGAAATTGCTTTGTAATCATTTGATGTTCACGCTGTAACAGGAAAACAACGTAAATGTTGTTGAAATCACTGTTGGTATACTGCTCAAGGGTACCATCTTCCAAGGAATTCAAATCGGAACTGTGTCACATGTCTCTGATGCACTCACCTGAGAATGCAAACTGACAGAATGGCAAAACAAATCACATATTCGAAGACATGAACTGCCTTAATCAGCTCTCACAAGATCGTCTGTCGTCGACAATGTCTTCGTATTTGAGAAGGCCAAAGAGGCGTACAAGTACCTCGAGAGCCAGAAGCACGTCGGAAAGGTTGTCATCCGCGTGAACAGCTCTTGAACTTGAAGCGGGAGGTAGGATAGAAGTGAATTTGATTTGTATCTAATAATCTATAGCATGAGTGACACCCCGTGTGTAGAAGTGGTACTTAGGATGTACGATTGGAGCATGGAATGTATGTCGCTGCGATTGTGAAGGCTCCTCCAAGCCTCTACACTTCATGACCCATTGATCATTGGAGTGGTTTCAACATGGCTTCTGTGAAGTAATTGGTGATGAGTTTGTCCGTATACTTATACCATCAGCAGTAAACCATTGCACGTCTTCTTGGTACTCAACACATCTGTCTGTAATGAATTGCAAAACAAGAAGCGATACTGTAGATTAGGATTTCCAAAACATGCCATGCATACATATCTGTAACAAGCCAGGGAGAGCGAAAGATACAATAGGCCAAATACATATGATAGATATGCCTCTGATGAGGCGAGCAAGATAGAAAGCGGCAGTGTGTATCAAAACCTACAAACGCGAAGACAACAACATTCTTTGATCAGAACATACGCAGATGAGTGGATGGTAGAGGAACTCACGAATACGACGACAACATAGTCTGTGGACGGAATTACAAGATCAGATCAGCCTTCTGCAGATGCATGCGCAAGATACCGTCCTCAACTAGAGGACAAAAACGTGAAAAGAAGGAAATATTAGCACAATGATATACAATAACACGAATCAGAATGAAAAGAGAGCTGACGGTGAATGTGCCGTGCGAGCGTTACGAGGTGCTGAGAGAGGAGAGGAACGTAAATTGAAGGTAATGTTGCAGGTGTCATGAAGTCGTGACAGGCCTACATGAGATCGATGCTACGCAAGTGCATTTCCAAGATACCGTCTTCGACTGCAGGGCATGAATGAGATGCAAAAAGATGGTGAGAGCAAAGAGTGGATATGTAAATAGAAGCAAGCCTGATACAAACGAGACAGAAATGCAATCTTACCGGCGTGAAGGGTTACAGCTGTGGCTCTCGTGTCCTACGAGTGCGAATGTTAGAAACGTTGAGAGAAGTAAGTGGCGTCGGCGTACTATGACAGAGGTAAGGTGGACGCGGAACGGTCGCGGTTGGGGTGAACATTGTTTCGAAATCTCCTTGAAGTGTTGTGCAAAGTCTGCGAAGTCCAGCTAATATGAGCGTATGTTCAGTTGGAGACAAACAAGCTTACTACTCACATTGTGACACAGTCTGAGCATCATTTTTACGTTTTCCAAAGCTAGGAACATAGTCTTTCACTTGGATCCCTAGGCGGAGCTTCTTCTCTAACAGATCACATCTTGCAAACCAAGAGTCAGCTTTGACTGCATGAAAAGAACTGATGATGACGCACTTGTTCAAGAACAAAATGATTTGAGATTTGGCAAGCAACTTCGACGAGCAGATCTCTCGCCACAAGGCATAGCTATCCTCAAGACGATTCATCCGCCTGTCTTCAACCAGCTTCTCGTCGAAGCAGCTGATAGGTGCCAGGAAGATGATAGCATCACAATCATCGAAGTAAGGGGTCCATGCCGCCCGCTGTCGACAAACGTACGTTAATATCTGCGAACTTCCAAGTTACAATCTGAGTTTCACTGGCGTACCTGAGTGCGAGAACCACCGACGTCATATAGAACCCTTGAGAAGTCACGGAGATGAGCCTATCACTTGTATCAGGATCACAAAATGTTGACGTACCAGTCCATACCGGCGGCAGGTCCTAATGGATTTTAGATTCAGCACGATGACCACAACCGCAGTGTGTAACATCATACCTGTATCGAAGTGAATGTGGTATTCTTGTACACCCAGTGTACGTAGCCGCGCTCGCACGACATCTTCGTTCGTAGGTACATAGTCGCGTTTCGTGATCCGCATCACGTCCGCGATAAAACTGCAAGACGATCAGTCTGAGACGTAACAAGATACGGCAGACAATCGTGCTCACAAGCCAGGTAGCGTGTCCATTCTCACTTTCCGACGTCTCAGCATCTCCTGGACTGCCTCGTCATCCCATAGACTTTTGATAGTTTGCGCTAGCCCAGCCAATATCTCGTTCGTTTGGAGGACTTCCGCCTCACGATTTCGCTTTGGAAGTCCAACCGCAGCTTCCGAGTTCCTCCTCCCGGGCAGCAAGGACGCTTTCCAGATACTACTTCGCACGAACGTTTCCTGCCCATGTTTCTTGGCCAGCTTCTCCTCTTGACCCGTGGGTTCGCTAGATGAAGCACCTAGACGACCTTCAAGATCTTTCTGGACTTGTCGGAGGGGAAGAAGTTGGAGTTTGAGCAGGCGGTGTTTCTCATTGAAGATGAGGGGCGTTCGTCTTCGAGTAGGACTCGCTGGTGGACCGGAAGTCGCCTCGCCGTCATTCTCGCTGCTGCTATCCTCCTCATCTGAAGATGCCCTCTCGTTCTCCAATGCATCCGTCAACAGGTCAATAATGGTATGGACGTTGCGAAGGAGATTCCACTGGATGACTGTCCGCCACGAAAGGAGCTCTGCTTCCCAGGCAGCTTGAGAGTACGCGAGCTGAAAGTCTGGACCGTGATCCCGTCAACGAAGTTTCATCGTACCAATAATGAACTCACTTTTCAGCGTCGTTGACTTGCCTGTCCAGAACCACGTTAATAATAGAACATTCCAAAGGAACATGAAGGAACAGAGAAATTAAAGAGCGTGCTTACCACTCTCGCTTTGACCCAACAAGAGAACCTTCACGTTTGGTTTCTTCTTCTGCGTGTTCTTCGCCGCCTTGATCTCCTCGTCGATATCGTCGCTGATCTTCCGCGCCTTTGCCTCCTCCTTCAGCCGCTCCTCCCGCTGCTCTGGCGTCTCATCTGGCGGTGGCGATATGGCGAGGGTGAGGGGGTCGTCGTCCACACGGCCCATGGTCCTTGACGGTAAATAGAGACGTTCTGGCGGGTTTGTGACACGACTAGAGCTTCGTGGGGTGTTGGCTTGTGAGACCCTCCCTCCTTCGAGTGTCACGCGAGACGGGTCGTTGTGGAATACGACCTGAAATTCAGAACGTCGTCCGTCTTGTTTGGCACGAGACCGGTGTCGAGAGAGAAATGGGATGTGGTGGGAGTCGCAATGGTGAAGTTAAAGAATACGACGAGCGATAGCCGACTGACATTTGTAAGGCACCGAGGTATAAGTAAGGTATCAAGACATCTCCGACTGTCAAAGCCAATATTGGGGTCACTTACCCGCGGCTCGCGTAGTGGCGTATCCGGTTAGTCGCTGCTTCAACACGACCTCTCCCAGGGTACAATCTTGAATCTGCTACAGATTGTTCCACCCACAACTTTTTCTGTTCGTTCGAGCGTCGAATAGAGGGTAGCAAAACCAAACACGACGCCGAGATGCTGCACAGATGCAACACAATAGAAAAGCAAATCCAACCAAGGACGCCGGTGGCAAACGGGGATATGTAAACGAGAAACGCTAACGAGTGTGTAGGTTTCAGCAAATTTGACACTGACAGCAACGGAGTGCGGTAGGGGCGCGTGGCGTCCAAGGTTTCCGCCATTCAAAATAGCCGACCGTTCCTCAGGCCTAACGCGTGCACTTGAGCTCAAACATCGTTCGACATAGACTCGCATCCTGGCCTTCACAAGAGCGCGATGACCCTGCTGTTACCATAGTTTCGCGTCGAGGTATCGTAAGTACATGTTACCGACGATTCAGAGCCTCGCGCCGTGCCTGTTGTCTCCTGCATCGCGCCCGGAGTCAGATGTCTGGGCCCTCCGAGCCCTTGGTCTCATACTAACGCGTAACAAGCTACCGCAGACAGCGGAGCGTCTTGAAAGTGGAATAGAGCCCTGTCAGTGACAATTGGTTCAAGCTACACACGGAAAATAAGAAACCCCATGAATTTCGCAGTTCTGTACCCGAAGAACCAGCTCCGACGGATCCGCCATGTACATCGTCTATAGTTGTGGTCTATGGTCATCTAGAAGTCGTAACATACCTGCCTGACGTGTCGTTTACGTTATAAGATTCCTCGTCTTCGTGCCTTGTAGGGACGCCTCTCCTCTCCTCCAAGGACTCCGCACAGCCTCCTCTACAAGTTGACAACCGATTAGGGACTGAGTCGAGGAGGGAGCCTGAAAGCACGATGAATGCGATGACAGCCACTTTCGCAAGCTCAGTCTAATACACAGCGATCACTTTCGGCTCTCGCTTGAAACGAGCTGCATCACCGGAACTTTCGTGAGCATGAGGAGGAGTAGATAGAGATGTGATGTGTACCATAAAGCAAAAAGATGGCACCCAACACTTGCAAGCCGCCCATGATGCAAGCTACGGCCGTCCAATTATGATTCGTTGCTTTGAGCAACGCACCAGCAACTGGTGCGCCTGCACCGTTCCCTGAAAAGAATAGCCAGTCAAAGTCAGGATCAGTTTGTGATTAATGAAACCAAGAGGAAGGGTAGTGGCAAGCTTTGGAAACATGGATAGTGGCCGTAACAGCTAACCTGGCATGTTGAACATGAATAGCATCCCAGAGAGGCCCGCTAGACGACTGGGGCCATATATTCGTGCAGCAACAGCAGGGGTAAGTGAGATGAAGCAGCCGCAGTTAAATCCATAGAGAATCGCGAAGGCAATCTGTATGGAATAACGAGCGACACGGAGAAATGTCAGTGTGGGCCTCAAACTTGGGTACAGGGAAACAAAAGAGAAAGGAGAGCCTGCGTACAATGCCGCCATAAGTCGTCACGAACGACCAGACAACCATCTGACTCAGGCCGGAGAAGAGTGTAACTAGGAAGAGCGAATTAACAGGTCCGAAACGGTCCGCCACGAAACCGATGATGGTTCTGCCCGTCGCAGCTGCAAGATTCAAGATCGTGATGGTCAAGGCTGCTTTCTGCATAGATGGGTCAGCGTAATCCCTGCATCTGCATAAACTATAGCCGCCACAGCCTCAGACGGACTATACGCACAAAATCACTGATACCCGGAACTTTCTCCTTCGTAAATTGAGGCAAGTAGAATATTGGGGTCAAGTAGCCGCTGTGATCTCCCCGTCAGCTAAGATGGATACCGGCGAACTGAAACACGCAACATACAAAACAGTTACCAGAAAGCAAGCCCCAAGGCTCCAGAATACTGGGTCGGAGAAGAAGCTTTTGTCGAACCACACGATGGGACTCCGAGTGCCCGGCCTTCTCCTTTCCTTCACAAGTAACAAGGCCAGGATCAACGCCGCAGCGTCAATGCATGAGTAGATGGCCAAAGTTTTCCGTTGGCCCAAACGCGTCAACATGATCTCTATGAGCAGTGACCCTACAGCGCCACCTACGAACAGCACCAGTGCCACCAGAAGAGAAATTAGGAAATGGAACGGGATCCGAAGTTTGTGGCAACTCACCCATCGAAGAACCCGCCACGACGATCCCGATCGCCAGTGCACGTCTTTTCAAAAACCACTGGGCAGGTACAGCAACCTGTCAATCAAGACAGACGTCAAAATCCGAAAACCCACGCCACAACGTTATTTGGTAAGGCCGGTTCCGAGGATAAAACATGACGCACAACGATTGGGAAGACGATGGCACAGGAAAGACCCTGTAGGACACCCTGGAACAAAAATGAGACATGCATCACGAGATACTTAATCGGAAATAAGCGTAGAGCATACCTGAGTCAAGAAGAAATGCCATAGCTTTGTACTGAAGGCCGAACCGAGTATACCAGCCAGCCACACGATGGATCCGACCAGTAGGAATGGCTGCGAGATGTTCAGATCCGGTGTTTCAGCTAAATAGCTGTCGAAAGACTCACTCGGTAGCCACTGTCGATAACAACAGATCAACACATATTCTGGCGCAGATAGAAGGATAAACTCACTACCGGTCCGCGAGTTTGCCAAATACCCCTCCCAGGGCTGTTAGGAGCTACTCGAAATTATTTGAGGGAATTCAAGAAGGACAATAGAACGGACTAACTAGACCAGACAAACTACCCAAGAAACTGAGCAGTGAAGGCGACACATTTGCAAAGAGATGCGCCTGATAGTAGTCTTGGAACACGCCCCAGACCTGTGTATGTCAGCCAAACATCGCAGGGAATTGGCATGGAAGTACTCACAAGACTGTAGAGCGCCCAAATAGCACGTGCACAAACGTCAGAACGTGCACAACTCATAAAGCGTTATAGCAAACACGCACCCCCAACCCGCCGTGACAGCAGCGAAGATAAAGCAGCCGGCCACTACCAGCCAGCTATGCGGATCGTCCCACAACGGATCCCAGTCCTCTTCTGTCGCTGCGACCTTTTGCTTCTCACTAGATTCCAGAGGTACTACGTCGGTGAGAACAGCGGATGAATCTGAAGTGGCAGGGAACTTTTCGTTGTCGTTTTTAGCCGTGTTCTGAGAGGCCGACGAATCCATCTTGCTGTCCGTATGAGTCGTGATTCGTGGGAAGGGGAAGATAGGCCCGGGGAGTATCTGACAGTGACGGCAGTCCAGCGACAGTCCTTTATGAGACAGACCGACTGTTGAGAGCACGTTTGAAGGGAGGTTTTATGTCCTCCTGTGAATAAAATCATGAGTCCGAGTGTGCACCAGCTGTTCATTTCAAAAGACTTCGTAATTCGAGGGTTATTGAGCAGACACCCCCCAGTGAGTCATGAGGCCTTGAGGCCCGAGGACCAGACCTGGGCAGTAGTGACAACATTTTATCCGTATGGAAGAGAAGTAAGCCATGTATGGTCCGTACGTGAGGAACAAACTGAGGAGGCTGCTGCATCGGATGACCGGGCCGGCCACGGGATCGTCGGTCTTTCGGCCTTCTTGCAGACGTATTCAGCGGCCTCACAAATTCTTTCGTCGACAGAGATGACCGCAAACACTTCTCATTGGCTATTCTGAACTTATAGGACGTATTCAGAACGTACCTTCGGAGAGCCGCACCCGCGTATCATGATTTTCGACGAGTCTGTCTTCGTTATCTTTGCCCAGACTCTATACAAGCGATCAGCTGGACTATCTTGAGAGCGATCTTTATGCTTCCCAATCTTCTTTATGAGCGCATTGCGTAAAGGAACACTGGCGGATTCGATTTCCTTATCCTGTGAAGTGTTTGGACATGCTGTTGCTCGACCACTTGTCCTTGGCTCCGAAATAATCTTACGTAGTCTTCGTTTAGCTGAACCAAGTTGTCCACCTGCCCGACTCGCGCAATATACCCGCAGCAACTTCTCTGGCTACTACCCTGTCTGCCTGCTCAGATGGGTGCAGCTCGTCGAACCTAAACCACACGATGAAGAGTCAACTTACGACTTCTAGTACGCCACAGAGCGACCGAGCTTACCAAAGGAAGGAATCCACATCTGTGCCGGTCGCAATTGTACATGCAGCCAGGTTGGTGTCGGAGGGATCTGCGCCCTCAGGGAATACGCAAGAACGGACTGCGCCGGTGATGTTCAGGGGTGCGGTTCCGTTGAGGTACAACTGAGGATGAGCGAGCATGTCTGTGAAGAGTGCATGCGAATCAAATAGGCCTGTTGTACGTAGTAAGTTCTCGTATTCATAATGAGACCAATTCGTCACTAACCAATATGTGCACCGGGAAGGGAGGATGGAAGCGCTTGCAGCATGAGTCTAGCAATCTCATTACCGCCCTGCGTCAACTCCGTCATCATAATGCTCCATTCTGTCGTGTTCCGCGGTAACGTCCAGAAGCGGTTTGGATAGGAATCTGGCGAGTAGAGAATGACCTTCTGAAGAGGGATCATCTGAAATGCGGCAGTCAGTACGTTCAGCCGCGGACATGAATGGATGCAGACTGACGTTTTGAAACAGGAAATTCCTTGCTCCCTTCTGGTATAAAGTGTTCACCCAGTTCACCGCGCAGCTCACGGTATCCACGATGGTGGGACTGTTGCGACCGTTGCCAGTCAACAACGCGCCTACACCGACATCATTGGTACCAATCCACAACGTGTAAATCGTGTCGCTGGGGTTCAGCCCGCGTACCGTCCCGTTAGCTTCTTCCGTAAAAAGGAGAGGAAGCTCATCCTCGAAGACGGAGGGGAAAGCTCGTGGGGTGATATTGTTCGAGCATGTCGCCCCAGAACGTGCGAATGGGAAGAGTTGGAAGCGACCATCACGAGCAGCATAGACTGGCCATGCTGTGCCGCCATCACCAGTCTCTACCTACATATCGGATCAGCGCATTGAAGATACATCTACGTCACTGGACTCACCACGTCCGTGTAGGAGTCCCCGAATGTCACGAGATTTTTTACCTGCCCGGGAAGGGGACCTGCAGCCAGAGCCGCCTGGACCACAGTCAAGCATGTCACCAGAGACAAGAATGAGGGCTGGAATGCGAACATCTTGATGATCTACTCTGCTAGTCAGCATCCCTTCGACTCATATTTATATGCGATCCTCTTGTCGTTGTCGATGTTGAGGGTGCGAGGATACGACCTCGAACGGATTTCAGTCCGTCAAAAATATCTCGGTCTCAGTGTATCCTCATGCATGCTATGAGAGTAGTTTTGTGCGCGAATGCATAATCGCGTACAGCTGATACGTGGAGTAGTCGTCCAAGATGTTCTGAGAAGAGGAAGCGAGACGAAAAAAAGCCACATGACCTCGGAGAAAAGATGGAGACACTTCAGGTGACATACCGGAGAAGGTGGGCTGAATGGAGTTCCATCTATAGATTGTTCCCGATGGCTTGAAGAACAGAACGGCGTCGGGAAGCCCTGTAGCGCAGTAGAAACCATACTCCGACTAGGAGACCTAGAAGAACGTCGTTACTCAACAGGTGCCTGCAGACTTCCCTGTATACGTCAAGGAGACTGTTCGAATTTCAGCAGTTCAGAGGGCTCTCTCGTGTTGTATGTAGCCGAAATTCGGCTATAAAAGGCGGAAGAACAGAATGTCGTTTATCCTGTGAGTCCACCAAACGTTACGGGCACAATAAACACTCACGTACTACAAAAGCACCATCTGGGAGAAAAATTTAGACCGCGTTACTGACATTATGGACTAGCAGGACATTCCAGGAAGCCTGCCAGAGAACAGAGGTTTGAAGCTCTGAGGTGTCATTTCGGACACGGCGCGGGTCGCGAGGAGATGAGCCTTCGAACCGAGTGACAGTGAGTAGTTCCCAAGATATCCATTGATTCATAGAATGCGGAAAGGGCCTATAAGCTCGAGGAAGTATGGCCACAGTCAAGTCTGCCAGTGAGTGTCCAAGGGTTTGAAAATTCTAGATCTTCAGTCACTAGTAGTACTGGCCCGGGCACCTCTTCAGCGCTTCACTTGCTGTGGCGTGAGATCGGGAATACCCGAAATAGCGGGAGATGCCGCGTCCCTCCCACAACCAGGCAACCAGAGGTTCAAGTTGCGCACGAGACAAACACCAATCTTTCATATTACTACATGATAATTCTCAGGATATACTTGCAAGCTACAGCTTCGATACAATTCAGATTAATCACTCCCAAACCTCTTCAATTGCTCGCCACGCGAATGACAACCTTTCCAACGTGCTTCTGGCTCTCGAGGTACTTGTACGCCTCTTTAGCCTCGGCGAATTCAAATACCTTGTCAACCACAGGGACGATCTTGTGAGAGCTGATAAGGCGGTTCATATCCTCGAATCTGTTGGTATCAATTTGTCAATTTCGGGCGGCGCGTACGTTCGGAGTAAATCACTTACTGTGAAACGCTTCCAACCAGGATGCCGCGGAAGATTGCACCCTTGAACAACAGGGAGCCAGTGATCTCAGCTGGTTTCACGTCGGAATCCTATTATAGAGTATTACTATCGAACGGTCCAATGGGGATATGTAAATGACTCACGAAGCCAGCGAGGAAACCAATGTTATGGATCCATCCGGCATGACGAACAGCCTTGATGGACTTGATAATTGTGTTTGTACCACCGACTTCAATGATGTGGTCGACACCCCTTCCATCAGTCTGAAAGATACTGTTATTGTGAGACAAAGAATAACGGAAACCACTATAATCACGCACAATCTTGAGCACATCTTGCTCCCAATCGGGGTTCTCTTTGTAGTTGATCACGAAGTCCGCACCCAACTTCTTGGCGACCTTGAGCTTTTCGTTGGAGGATGACGTCGCGATGATGGTGGCTCCGAGAGCGTGAGCAAATTGAATACCGAATCTGCAAAAATTCGCGCGGTGTTAGCATCTACGCACAAAAGTTTCGATACCGAAACGCAACGTACACAGAAACACCTCCAGTTCCCTGGACGAGAACATAGTCTCCACCCTTCAGAGGGACAGGACCTTGCAACGCGTTCCACGCTGTTACGCCTGCACACGGAAGAGTTGCGGCTTGTTCAAATGTAAGATGGTCGGGGATGCTGACCACGGCCTGATGCGAAAGAATTTCTGTGAATCAGTCTACGTGGGTATCGCGCGGCGAAAGTGGAGACTTACCTCTGCAGGGAATGATCTGTACTCTGTAAGGGTACCATCGGCATTAGCACCTAGTGAATGAGCCATGATTGCGGGAGTAATATCGCCGTGCAGATGAGCAGTGCTAAAGTTGACCGTGACGCGGTCGCCGACTTTCCACTTGGTCACTCTGTCTCCGACGGCGACGACCTCACCAGCCGCATCAGAGCAAGGGATAGTGTTCTCCTTTGCACCAGGGTAAAGGCCTAAAACCAACATAAGATCGCGGTACTGTCACAGAAATGGCGAGCTTAGAATCCAGTTCAAAACTTCGGAGCGGAAAGAAAAGACTTACGTTCAATGACACCGCACGTATTTTGACCAGGACATCGTTTGCAACAGGTGTAGGCACCGGGACGTCTGAGATCAACGTCAGCGCGTCGATACTTCCAAGCCCGCGCTGTCCGGAAGATTATTAGCGCCGATCTGCGACTGAATAGTATATGTCACAGGGCATACCTTTGAGACACGATATTCGCGAGTTATTGAGGGTAGAGTCATGTCGACGTCTTAGATCGTAGGTGCAGGCGAGAGGGAAAGTAGTTGAATGACGAAATTTACGTCGTCGTCGTCGTGGCTTTCCAAGATATACTAAGACGTGACAGCTTAATCATTCGCCCCTCTCAGGCCTGAACTGTTCATCCTGTTCTTGATCTAAAGTGGCTCCAGTCTGTAGAACATTCTGATTCAGCTCAAGTCCGAGAGAGAGCGAATGTTGTTTCTTTCACTTAGGGTTGTCCCGTGTCCTCACGAATTTGTAAGCATAAGATTAGATGCCTTGGGATCCGTGTGATTCGGGACAAAATATATGGTACTGAGTATTACTGACGCAATGCTCGCCACAGCTCCTATATGTGCTGTATATATACATTGTCAATTCGTATCCTTGTCAGACGAACTTCCAGAGCTCTCCCACTGACGTCAACTGTGATATCGACATTTGAGAGGTCGAAAGGAGCAAACTACGAGAAGTTCGTGATCTTTGAAGAGATCTTCCTCTCGGCCGGCATCGACGACCACGAACCATGTTTTATTGATTCTACGATGATCGATATCAGTGGCAGGACACCTCTAGTAAGGAACGACTGTCTTCCGCACCGAGTTCAGCCAAGGAGACTAAGTAGCAGGGCATCGTTGTTCAACGCTAAAAAGTTGAATCAACAGCAGCAGTAGCAACATACCTTCCACGTCGTCTTTACTCCTGGCGCGTCGATCCTGTTTCTTCATCGCCCATATTCCAGGTCCCGGAAAATGGGATGGCGTGTCATTGCACGCTACACAGGCCTCACTTTGACATCTGATATGTAACTTGCGCACTGTAGATACAACCTGAACTTTCCCATGGATCCGGTCCTCTTTGCGGGTGTGAATAGCGATCTTTCTCACATCCACATGTTGCTGACTTGCGAGGTATTTGCAGGCTTCCTTGGCTTCGGCAAACTCGAAGTTATCATGCACATCAAGGACGATCCTCTGGGACGGGGCGTGGAGGATCCATGTTGAGCCTATCAGTGATAGACGGTTGCAAACAGCCTGGTTCTTGGAGAGTAGAGGTGGGTACGTACTGAACAACTTTGCGACTGCTTCTTGTGAAGCGTTCCGTACTCAGACAGTAGCACGTGGAAATGCCTGATCGTGTGTACGTATACGTTCTTGTTATATCGCGATATTCTGTCGAGGTCGGTATCATTTAGTGCTTGTGCTGTGCAGTGTATGCAACGAAAAGGTTCTCAGCGTGATCAACGCGATGTTAGATTGCGACTGGTGAGCTTGCATGAACGTTCATTCCTGAAGTTCTCTGTATTTGCGCCTTGGATACCAGTTTGCCCGGTGAATTATGAGTTAGCGTCCTGGGAGTGTTCAAGGTTGAAAGAGATCAAGAGGAATGCTGCGATTCATGCAGACCTTCAGCCAAAGTCGATGCACAAGTTAATGAACCTGAACTGTTATGCGCTCAGTAAATGAATCTTCTTAGTAACATGTGCGTCTAGTGAATGTCGACACAATCATCTCAGAATTCTAGAGAGAGACGTCATCAGCACGGCGCACATTCAGCAAGCATCGACGTACCTTGGACGTCTGTCAACACAAGACCCCTGTTGAACGTCGAGGGTTGGTGGGGTTTTCCAACGACATGCAAGAGTCATGATAAGCTAGAAATATATGAGCACCTACGTGCATTATGATACAAGCATGATAATCCAGGGCCGCGCATACGACTGCCTTCAGCACCCCAACCCGACACCTCACGTCTCCAGACCCGGCATCTCATAATCCATAGGAACGTCCTTCCTCTCCAACCACGTCGCATCCTCCCCGCCTAGATCAACACCCTTCCCGCAATCTAGCCTCCTCCGCGCCGGCAGCTCTTTCAGCTCTACTTTGTCGCCTCCCCGACTCCAAATCGCGCCGCCACCCGACCGGACGACGACGTAGTGCTCGCCGTGCCAACCTACGAAGTCAAGGGAAGGAATAGTGACAGCGATGTTCCGGGCAGACGACATCCAGATGTCGGTGTGCACCTGGAAGTCTTTCTCGGATAGCAAATTTGGCTGTGGTCGTCGATGAGATTGGCCATGCAGATGCAGGATCGACAGGCCCGTGAACCGTTTGAAGATATACGCGTACTCGTTCTATGGTGGCCATCAGCTAGTACATACAAACACATTCAGTGTGAAACGTACCAACGGCTTATCAGACACGACCATAGCAAGATGGATAGCCGCCATCTCTACAGGCAACGTCTTTACCAGAGTGCTCAATGCAATCTGGTTCAGGTTCGCTATCCGCACCCTGAGGACCCTCAAACTCGTCAATCCCGGCAACACACTCAACACGAGTTCCCATGGGCAATTCCCCACGTCCAGCCGCCTCAACTTGGGCCGATCCCTCAAGAAGTTGGCCACGCTCTGAAAAAGGGTTAGGTCGTCGTCATGGCCTACCATGACGAAACGGAAGACTTCCAAGTGTGGGAGGAAGGTATGCTTCCCATCGATCATATGATCAGACTGGAACACAACGCTTGCTGAACACGGTTCTTCGAATGTGCCGTGTAGAGTCAAGCTTTGCAGACTATGTGCATGGGCGATGCGTGCTAGCACGGTATGTGAGATGCGCGTGTCCACTAAGTCCAAGTGCGTGAGATGTCGGATGGACACGCTCTGGAAAGTGCTGTCCCAGGAGTGGGTGCGCTGCAGGTAGGCACCGAGCGTGAGGTGACGGAGGGTATGCTCGTTGGCATCAAGGACCGTCTTGATCTCGTCCATGTCTGCGAAGCCATCGTCGTCCTCGGCGCGCAGGGTGAACTTGCGCAAGTTCCGAAAACTACTCACACCGACGGCGTCAAAGTGCCACCCGATGAGACCGAGAGAACGGAGGTGAGAATGGGACGCTGACACGGCCTGGACCATGTCTGCGCGTAGCTCTGGGTATCCGATCCACTCGAATTCTTGAAGGGCCTTGAAGGCAGGCAACGCGGTGAGGAAGATACCTAGTAAAGACATCAGAGGATGGGACAGGGAAAGATGTGACAACGCACGGGTCATCAAATCCAGCATGTCTCCTTCCTCGTATGCCCAATGTAAGCGTAAGATTTTGATTCTGCCAGCAAAGATTGGGTCGGCCTTTACTCTGTCAAACATGTCGAGCCCACGGTTCAGATTCTCGCGGACATTATCCTGGTCTTCGCCGAAATACAGATCGACTGTATGAAAGATGATACGAAGGGCGATATTCCTAGGAGCAGGCGGAATGAGTAAGCGATTACAGATGTAGGTAATGATGTTGGTGTGTACCGATGGAAGGCTGAAACGAACAGCCAGGTTCTAAGATGATAGCGAGGAATGAACCCTGCAATCCGTTCCCATATTTCAGGCGGTGCACGGTGGGAAGCCGGTTCGCCCACAAAGTGAATTTGCTAGCAATCTGCGGTTAGTTTGCGGAAGGAAAGGTATAGCTGGGATGCTCAAACAAGGAGCATGGGAGAGAATTCTGAGATGCCCAAGCCGGGAAGCAAGCTGCGCGCGAATATGTCTGGATCAACAGGTCCCATAACCATGAACTCTCGTAAGGGGTTAGATACTCAAAAAGCACCGGGAGCTTCATCCGTCAACATGAGCTTAACATAGTTCACTTGTCAAAGTGAACCATGAGCTGCGACTCCACAGTGGCCCTCAAGATGGAGCTTTGCTCCTGTCGTACCGTACCGTCGAAGGTCCTATTCGTGTGCCAGATCCGTCTGTCCAGGAACGGCCACGGGCAGTCAACAAATACGACCGATCGGGGACCCACTGACGGTGCTCGTTGACCGCCACACCAAGGCTCTGGAACGCTGCACCCACGCTCCCCACAGTACCAAAAATGGCGCATGCACTCACCACGTTCCCTCGTCGTAGATACGCTTGTAGGTCCCGGTTGGAAGGGTCTAACTTCGCCACGGCTTGGAAGTCTGCCGTGACACATGCGGGTCAGGATGTGGGCCAAGCACAAAGGCCAACGACGGTGCATACCTTGCTGAGCTTTTGCAAGCAGACGTTCTCCAGCCACCTTTCGTGCATTCCCTCTCGCTAACAGCGCTTTCGCAACATCTTCTCGGGGTAAGCCCGGCGTGCGTAGGTAGACCTCGAGATAATTCTCCACCTGTTCGCCGTACCTGTACCAAAACGATACGATTTTGTCAGTTCTTTGTGAACGCTACCCAAAGGCCACAATCACGCACTCTCCGGCCTCGATCAACGCCAGTGCGTTCTCCAACAGGAAGGTGGCCTTGCGTAACGGCGACAGACTCTCGATGGCGCCAAATACGGTAGCGGTGAGCTCGTCCTGACTACCTGGGGTCGACATGGAGGTTTGTGCAGATGGACGAAACATGGTGGGAACCCATAAGTATTGCTCATTGTCCTTCCGGAAGCTCTTGCCTCAGTTCCCTTTGTTCGCCCAGGAGTATGGTATCCGTTCCACAACTTCCACGCACGGATGTAGGCCCCTGAGAATCAAGCCAGGCGATTTGATTGCGACGGATGTTTCGTGGCCGGGAGGCAGCCACATGAGTTTTATTTCGCCGGTCGTAACGCTGGAAGTCGAGAGATCCCTTCGTGTGCAGTCTCGAAAAATGCAAGTATCGTAGACATGGACGTTGAGAGCCCCAAGCTCATTCACACGACGAGAATACCTGAGCAGTCAGCGAGTAATGTTTCGGCCATTTGTCCGGAGGTTCGCCGGATTTGCCCCGTTGTTCACCGGTAAGTGGCGCTGCCGACTGCCATCACCACGGCACAGGCGGGCGCCGGTCTAAACCCGAACCCACGGCGCACACATTGCCGTTTTCGGTCAAACTTTAGTCGTTTTCGGCGATCCGGGAATTTTCGTTTTCCCATCACGTGTAGTCATCACGTCGACGCGTCTGGCAGCGCGTTCATTTCCCTTTCCCGAGTCATATCTCCTCTTTTGTTCTCCTCAAGACTCGTGTAGGACACGTTGCCTCAAGACAGCGTACGGTATAAAAGGCAGTCTGGCTATCAGATTCCCGCGTTTCTGGCCCCCCCGAGGACTCCACCCTCTGCCACGGACGACTCGATTTGCAATGTCGAAAGCTGGTGGCACAAACTACTATGCAGTCGCGAGAGGATGGACGGCAGGTGTCTACACGACCTGGTGAGTATTTTACGTGAAGTACCCACCTAATCCAAACTGAATGAGACGTCGGTGTCAGGGAAGAATGCGAGGCTCAGGTCAAGGGCTTCGCAGGCGCCAAGTACAAGAAATTCCACTCGGCTGAGGAAGCTGAAGACTGGAAAGCACAGTCCGATGGAGGAGTATCTGCCGCGAAGACTATGGATGCAAGATCTGCTGCCAAGCCTTACCCGGATGCTCATGCGTCGACGAGCAAAGGCAAAGGACCCGCCGACGCTGCAGAGCACGCTGGGAAAGATGTTGTGTATAGTGACGGGGCGTGCAAAGGCAATGGGAGGGTTGGGTCTGTTGCTGGAGTGGGTGTGTGGTGGGGTCACAGGGATCCGCGGAATATAGCTGAGCGCTGTCCTGGTTCTCAGACAAACAACCGTGCAGAATTGATCGTATGTTCTCTTGACATTCTTGACGAGTGTGATCTACAACTGTCTTTCAGGCCATTATACGTGTGCTCGAAACCACCCCGCGATCTGAACGTCCGTTGCTCATTCTGACAGACTCTCAGTATAGTATCAAATGTGAGCGGCAGCCAGCGCGCCGTTTTCTGGCTATCTCATCATGTTATTCTAGGTGTCAGGGAATGGTTACCCAAGTGGAGAAGAGATAACTTCAGAACGTCTAAAGGCACTCCGGTAGCCAACCAGCCTATCATCAAATACCTTGATGCCCTGATCGGTGAGAGGAAACAGTACGGCCAGTCGGTGAGCCATTACCTTACTATGTCATATACTGCATTAACTTTGCAATTTTCAGGTCGACCTGGGATACGTTAAGGGACACGTGGGCATCGAAGGCAACGAGGGAGCAGATGCGCAAGCTAACCTCGGCTGCGAGCTGCCAGAAGTAGAAGATCCTGACTGGGAGGCAAAAGGGCTTGCAGTCCAGCGACGCATCACAGACAGCGGCGCGGTCTCAGCGCTCCCCCACACTCCTGTTGCTTCGACATCTACCAACGCAGTTATGCCCGACCCTGTCAAGCACGGAGCTATTCTAGCTGCACCTGCGGAAGTCTCACCAGGTGCGGGGAAGAAAACGCGGAAAGATCGGATAGCCGATGCCATCGAAGAGTCGATGAACGCTCCAGTGCGAGCAACAGCTAGTGCGGCCCCAATCATGTCCTCGTCTGCCACAAGCCGTTTCAAGCCCTCTTCGACACCCGTCGCTGGAGCATCTAAGTCCACTAGCGCTGCTGCCTCCAGTTCCATTCGCCAACAACGCCTCGAACAAGTCATCGAGGAATCTTTACGATCTCCACCCCCTCCAGATCGCCGCCCTCCCGGCCCTGTCACACCGACCAAGACCCCAACAGCCCGCGCTGGCCCAGGAGAAGCCATCACCTCCCGCCTCGCAGCGTTCACACCCACCCGCCCCTCACGCGCAGCAGCAGTGAACGCCGCAGCTCTGACCCCCGATGGAGGGGTGTTCGCTACCGCTGCGGCGCGTGCAGCCTTTACCGACCCTCGTCGTACGCCCAACGAACGGAATCGTGAGGCAGGCCCGTCCACCACGCCTATCGTAGCCTCTCTGCGCCGTGGCCGCCCGCAAGAACCGACGTACAAGGATATCGGGATCGAGGCGAAGTTGTGTGACTGTTGTCGAGACGGGATGCACCGCCGGAACAGCAGGAGCGCGTCGCCGCCTCCTCGCCGAACGACGAGGGAGAGGGAGAGTCAGGAGAGCGCGGCGAAGGCGCCGTCCATTACGGAGTCGGATCTGAACGTTCGTGCCCTATTTTGTGTTTGTCTGGGATCTTACGTTGCGTTTGTTCTCACTGTTGTTGTTTTCTTTTGTGTTGCAGGCGTACGCGGCTGGGTTGGTTCCTGATGATGAGTTACTCAACGACCTTAGCTTCTGAAGTGCTGTTCGGGCATGACCTGTCGTGTCTTTGGGAGCATGGAGATGCTGAACGTATATATATACACTCACTGTACCATTTGCTATGAACTCGGACTAAATGTACAATATACCACCCCTCGCATGATACATGACATGCGCAACACGTTTATGTGATAAGGAGCTCGGAGAGATGATCAAGCCATCATGAGTAACGGTAGATGATTCGACGACAAACTATACGGAGGGATAAGGCAATACATAAGGGAAGAAGTACAAACCAGGCACTGTAAATCCTGATTAGAGTCCTCGGGAGACGAGTCAACATACAGCGAATAGTATACAAATAGAAGAATGGAGGCGGTTGGGAAAACAAGGGAGAAGGAGAACACAAAAGGCGAATAAACATTACGATATCAATGAAGAGACGACGAGTGCGTGCGACGACATAAAACCCCTGAAGGCTCTCACTCGGTGCGCGGTCGCTTCCCCGAATCCCCATCCCCCGCACCTTCCTCTCCCTCTCTGGGCCGCTTGTTGCCATCCTTCGCCCCGTCTGCCTTCCCCGCATCCGCGTCGGTCGAACCCTCCGCCGGAGGAGGCAGCCCCTTCAAAACCGAGACCTCGCTCTCCAGTCGTTGTCTCGCCGACCGCTCCTCCTCCCACAGTCGCCGCATCTCTTCGAGCTGGGCTTGCAGGTCGCCCATCGCCTGGTCCATGAGGAGTTTCTCCAGCGTCCACTTCTCGATATTCCGCGCTTCGTTCTCCTTGAGGTGGTGGATGTACTGGACGGCTCGGTTCAGGATAGCACCCTTAGCTTTCTCTCCGGAGCCGTTGGGGACGATACGACCGAGCTCGTTGATACCTTCGTTGATGTTGCCACGCCTACGACGCTCAACCTCTTTCTGTAAAAGACAAAAGAGAATCGTGAGTATACAAATGAACCTCGGCGTCAGTGATACTGTGGCGAGACTTACGTGGTTGTCTTTCCGTTGTCTCGTCCACTCTTCGTTCGTCATAGTTGCATTACGTCCGCTGCGACGCCCGCTGAGACCCTTAGAGTTTTTATCCGACTCGTCTTGGTCGTCGCCGCCATCCATCTGCTCCTGACTGTCGTCTAGAGGCTGCGTCTGCTCGCCTCCATCGGACACCTCTGTCCTTATGGAAGAGGTATGAATCGGTTGGCCCATGTTCGGAGGGCCGTTAGGGTGTGAGGCAGGTCCGGGTTGCTGAAGAGGTGGAATGACAGCCTGGAATTGGTGTTGCATGGGAAGCTGACTGTTGATGGCGGATTGGAAGCTTGATTGAGACAAGTCGGCAAGAGCCTCAGCCGCTGTCGAGTCTTTCGGGTCACCGGTCTGTGAATATATCGGTCAGTCTCACGAACATCACTGACTCCAGTATCAAAGAAGACGAGGAAGGAGGAATGCGCACGTTGAGTGCGGCGTCATTCGTCGCCTACCTCCCAGCGTCGCAGAAGAAGCGTCGGGAAACCAGTAAAAAGTCCGAGCCTTGCTTCAATCGCCATGGAAGAATTCCCAGACGAGATGACGCTTTGAGAGAGGTCTATGTCATCTGTGACAACCCCCGAAGGTATTCATAGACCGCAAATCGGTAGAGCAACTCCTTCCTCGACGCGAACGTGACCGTGTCGAGGATCACGTGGAGTGATTTCCTCGGAACTCTGGAGTCTGTACTGGGTTATACAGGCTCCAGGGCATTGGTACGACAACGACAAAGAGGTACAAGCCTGGAAATGATGATCCATCAATGAGAAGCAAGAAGCTCACCCTGCTAAAGACCCCTGGGAGATGTTTCAATAGCGCCATGACCTGCTCCTGCCCAAGACCAAGTGGTAGGGTCTGGGGTACCTCCGTGCTAGTAGACGGGGCGGTCTGGGGAGCAGGTGCATTCGACGAAGATGCAGCAGAAGCTTGTTGTTGGGTGAGTGCAGGATCCTGCGTCGTGGCCATAGTTGCTAGTTACGGCTCCGGAGCAATATAAATGTGCACAGAGACGTTCTGAGGTGATAGGAGTCGCCAAAAGCCGATCGAAAGGCGGGCTCTAGCGGGGGCGAGCACAAGGAGGCTACAGATATATGTTTGGAAGAGAAAGTCGCGCTCGCTGTTGTCGACGGCGAGGACAAGGGTTGCTGAGAGACAGGAAGCGAGCACACGGGAGGTGATCACGGGGGATTTGGGCAAGGTCACGAGAGGGGCACCTGCTCTTTTTCTAGTCCGCACGTGCGAATCAGCGCAAGCAGTCGCAAATAACGTCAAGCAAGGACAACCCAGACTCTGTCGAGATCTAGCTCCTTCTGGCAACATTGCCCTTTTAGAATGAATTGCTCCACGTGGCATCATGCAAGTCGACTGCAACGTTCCAGTGCAACGATTACTATCTCATGGCCTGCGAAACACACCCTGTGATCTCCTGTGCGACGATCATTATCTGCATTGTGGAAGTGCTGCTGCTGCAAGGAATCTATGTACCATCGTGTCGAGATCTATCGAGAGATCGTCGTAGACGCGCTTGTGTAAATGAAATCGACATCACCTGAATATTTGCAAAATATTTGCCTCGAAGGGAGTCAAGTGGTACAATTCACAGTGTAATGATCACTGCCTAATAGCTTCAGCTTCAGTGCATGCATGATATCTAATTGCATGGTATCTAATTGACCTCGAGATCCTGGAGTCTGTACCGTGATTCGTTTTGACTTTGGATCAATGTATTCGTGTAAGCGCCCAATTATGGCAGTTTGTGGGCGCGGTGCAGCGACTACGGTCCTGGACACGACGCTCACATCCTCTGGTTTTCTCCCGCCTCCGTCATCAACGACAACGACGGCTTTATTGCTGGCGACGAGTAACGAGTAAGCCGAGCACGACTATGGCAGGCACTCCGTCCCTCGCCATGCTCCAGACCCCGTCTCCGACGCCCAGCTCACCGGTTGCTGAGGAAGAAGAGTTCTACTCGTCATGGTCTCTCTTCCTGGTCTGCATGCTCCTGATTCTCTCTCTATGGACGTCGTACTGGTTGCAGATCCGGAGAATACGCGCGGTGCACGAAACTTTGGTCGCTATCGTGGCAGGAATGTTTGTAGGCTTGATTATTAGGCTGGCACCGGGGACTATGATTCGTGAAATGCTGGTGAGTTTCCCTCTTCATTCGGATCTGTTTCTGTTCGTAAGGTGGAAGGCATTGGTTGTACGGGAGGGAGGAAGCAAATTGGTATCGAGGAGGGCATGTTCTCATGGGTATGTCCTCTAACATGTGTGCTATTTATACCTGAAATATCTGACTTGAAGCCTTTGCCCTACGTCCATGTATCAATTCTACTCTCTAGATACCTCTAGCCGCACCAATCAATTCTGCTTATGAGGGACAGGGAGTCTCCTCTGCGCTGCGCAGCCTCACTTCTAGTCAAATGCTCTCCTGTTCCACTTCACCGGATGTCATGTTTAGTCTGGCCAGTAATATGATGTAGTTGCTCATTCCCTCACCTTTTCTAGACATTCAAACATACCTTGTTCTTCAACCTACTGTTGCCTCCGATTATCCTGAACTCTGGGTACGAACTGAAACAGGTACGTGGCCTACACATGATTTTGTGCAATCCCTTGTTTTGTTCGCTCATGTCGCCCTCAGGAAAACTTCTTCCGGAATTTTGGGTCTATCCTCATATTCGCATTCCTCGGTACCTTCATATCCGCTGTCGGAGTCGGGTGAGAGCTCTCCCATTCTTGCGTCACGATGTATATTGACCTTACAGCCATATAGTGTTCTGGTCTACATATATTCCTTCCTGGGATTGGAAGGACTCGAGGTATCCTTGATTGAATGCCTCATCTTTGGTTCTACTCTTTCAGCGACAGATCCGGTCACGATTCTGGCTATATTCAATCAATACAAAGTCGACCCGAAGCTGTACACGGTCATATTCGGTGAAAGCTTGTTGAACGATGCCGTCAGTATCGTCATGTACGAGTGAGTACCTGTCAGTCTTTTCACCGCAGATCTGGGTTCTGACCACGCGCGAAGGACATTGACCCAGTTCCATGGAACGGAGATCTTCGTGTCTTCCCTGGCTCACGGAGTCGGCATCTTCTTGCTGAATTTTAGCGTTTCCATGGCTCTCGGCGTCACCTTCGGACTCGCCATGTCACTCCTTCTCAAACATTCTTCTCTCGCTCTCTACCCAGGTATTGAGTCGTGTCTGGTCGCACTGTCGGCATACACGTGCTACTTCTTCTCGAACGGTATCTCGATGTCCGGCATCGTGTCTCTGCTTTTCTGCGGCATTACCCTCAAGCATTACGCGTACCACACAATGTCACGTCGCACACAACGTACTACCAAGTACATCTTCTCCACGCTCGCTCAGCTCACGGAGAATTTCATCTTCATCTACCTCGGCCTGTCGCTCTTCACCAGCCCTCCCTCCTCCACCAAAGTGACCAACTACGTGAAGCCGCTATTCATCACGATCACCACGGTCGCCGTTGTGTTCACACGATACGCCGCCGTCTTCCCGCTCTCCGAGGCGATCAACTTCTTCCACCGGCACGTACGCGGGCAGAGGACCGAGGAGCTGCCACATTCCTACCAAATGATGCTCTTCTGGGCCGGTCTTCGCGGAGCCGTCGGGGTTGCGCTTGCTGCTGGATTCAAGGGCGAAAACGCACAGACCCTGCGGATCACTGTGCTCGTTGTCGTGGTGCTAACTGTTGTCGTTTTTGGCGGAACCACGGCGCGGATGCTGGAAGTGCTGGGCATCCGGACTGGCGTGGAGGACGAGGGGGCGAGCGACTCTGACGATGAAGAGTATCTTGCGCGGAATCCCTGGATGCGGCGGAATGGGCGATGGCAGGATGAGGAAACGTACATGCCTCCACAGTCGTCTACTTTCGGCGGCCGGATGTCTGGTCGCGGACAAGTGGGCGTGCACTACGAACCTCGAGTTCAGATCCCGAGGAGCTTCAACCATCAAGCACAGTCCCCAGTATCTCCTTTGAACAACAACACTATCTTCTCCGCTGCGTCCTCGGACTCGTATGAATCGGATGGCGGCGAGGTGCTTCCCATGGCTGTAACCTCCCCCATGATTGACCACCACAAAGCGGTGGCAGCAGCAGCAAGAGAAGGCAGAGAGTCAGGAAGATCAAGCCCGATCGTAGCTGGAACTTCTCAAGAAGCACAGTGGTTCCAAGCGTTAGACGAACGCTACCTCCTTCCCCTATTCTCCAACGCTACAGCCAGCCGTACATTCCACGCGCGCAAAGCCCGACGATCTCTAGGCCATCCTCGGGATCCATCGCAGCTGGGTGGGGGGAGTGGGAGCAGGTCTCCTGCGGACACAGATGACGAGGGGGACGGCGCGGAGTTAGATTTGACGCAACACGCGGGGAGGCGGACGTCGTCGCCTGAACACGCCGGGATGACGTTCCCGCCGCAGAATGGCTCGAGTGAAGCGAGGATGGAGCGCGGGTTGGCGAGTCCGATGTTGAGGCGGGACAGCGAGGGGGCAAACAGCAGGGATCGGGGGTCATAAGGTTTTCTTGTCGTTTCGCTATCGCTATCGTGGTTCTCATACAGTCATATTTGTTGCAGCAAAATTGGACGTCGTAGAAATACTTATGATACTAGTCTCGGTACCAGACGGATCTACCCGGTCGGAGAATGAAAGAACTGAGGGCACCGACTACGGTAGAACGTCTGGTGAGTTTCGTCTGACCGGGTGTGGGTGTTCCCCACGTGATCGTTCCTTCGCTGTCAAGACGCGTCACGTCGACGCGTCGCGTTCCTTCCCAGTGTCACTGTAGTGTTCCTCCTCAT
>SGPM01000357.1:0-27251 GCA_004802725.1 Antrodiella citrinella
ATAATATGTAATCCTGTCAACAGAGTTTTAGTCGTAGTGGCAGAAGAGCGGATCAAGACATGTCCAGGTATCCATAACAATTCCGCAGTTCTCATACTAGTATATATACCTGTACACCTCGGTCAAGTTGTTCCCCAACTTGACCTCCTTGTTAATAAGAGGTTATCTTCCACTCTGAACATCGTCCTCGTCTGCACATCGTCCTCATCGTCTCACTTGAACCTCGTCCTAGTCAGAACTCATGCAGAAGTTACACCTCACGTAACAGGTCTGACCTCAAGCCGAGCCGCCAAGCCTAGTAGAGCCTTACAAAAAGCTCAGCCCAGCCTGGCTTTTTTAGGGCTTGGCTTCACAGCTTCACAGCTTGAGGCCATAGCCGTAACAACACTAGCTGGAGAACAAATCAAATTAGACGCACATTGGGCAGGATGTGCTGTGCATTGGTAGCGCCATATCATGACGCAGGCAACTTGAGCGACAGGTGTTCAAGTGTTGACGGACACACTAGAGGGCGGCTGGGCCTCGGGGTACCATACAGAAACAAGTTGAAGATTGAACTCGGATTCTGATAGCTGCTGCTGGCACATAAATTGGCAGAGAAATAACACGGTGCTGAGATGGCGCACAACCTGTGTTATGTGAACGTTGCGCAGAGTAGGGTACTCACGGTAATCAGCAAGACCTGCACATAGCGTGCGTGCCAACACTGAAATGGCTCCGTTGCAATTGGGCGCCTGATGAATGTGTGTGACGGAGAAGGTAGATCTGATAGATCCACAAGGGATGTGGTAGCTGGTAAGTGAGTACAAGTGGGCATAAGGCTGACAGAGGATTGTAAGATCCCGGAAGCCTTATGATCGACCGTATAAGGCCTTATCGTTGTCAAAAAACCCTGATGTTTTTCTAGGCTCAGATCAAGCCCCTCACACGGAACGTGAGAGGGGCTTGTCGCAAAGTAGGGTTCTTACTAGGGACATGTTTTGATACAAAATTTGATAGTCCGTGATTGTTATGTCATAACACAAGAGCACTATTGAGATTCTACTATGCAATTATCAGGCCGACATCAAGATTCGACACTTTCGTAAGTTCACAAGAGTGTGCCATCCACTCCGAATCCACTCTCTAGACGCATGAATACAAACTGGATACATGAATGTCCAAATCCTCAACAAGCAGAGCATGATACGGTACATATGATATTGACCCTACTAGAAATCCCAGGATGCGCGCAGCGAGACACTGTGATGCCACTCAAGCTCCAGTCCCAAACAACCCCACTCTCCGTTACTGTATGATACTAGGTGTCCGCAGGAGTGATGTTGTCAGTTTGCGGGAGGATTCCAAGCTTCACTGTNGTGGCTCCGCATAGACAAGCTGCCACTTCCAAGAGACATTCGAACTTCGAGGAGAATCGATGGTTCCGAGTCGCAGATGGTGTCGGTCATCGGACAGCAGATAGACGAATGAACGGGGGTGCGGCTGGGTGGATGTTGAGGATGTCAAGGAGCTGAGGATGTCGAGGAGCTGAGGCCGCGAGAGAACTCGAATGGGAGCTGTACGTTTCGCACCAAAGAGCAGGGCAAGGTATCAACCATATCATGTGAACGCAAGCAAGACAATAGGATGGTGCATCGCTACGAGACGTCAGGTGAAGGTCATGACTGTGAGTCTAGTGGTTGACCGGTGACGACTGGGTGAGGTTTGCGATGAAGTGACGCCAAACAACAACTGGTCTTTGTATAAGAAAAGTCTTTGTATGGAGATAAGAAACAGATTGTATTGATTTTGTATCAAAACATGTGTCTATTAAAATGCCTACTTTGCGACAAGACCCTCCACGGCTGCGCGGGTGGAGGGTTTTGGTTTGAGACTAGATGTTTTTCATAATTATCACAAGGGCGCGCAATTATATCCCACATGTGCTGATGTGATTCTTCGCGAATGTCGTGTGACTCTGTCCTGCCAGTTAATCTTCAATAAATGGAACATATCACGCATCGTCACCAGTTTCATAAGTATATGCGCAAATATCATTCAACACCATTCGGTAGCGGCTTGTGTGAGACCTTCGACTTGAATACAGTGAAGACTCAGAAGACTCAAGAGCAACTGCAAAAGTGTGCTGGTTCAGAGATCGCCTGATTTAGATCAGTTACGTAATTATATGTCCGAAATGGACCGGTGCGCTCATCGTCGGGCAGTTGCTCGTCGTCGACCACATCCTTCTCATCGACTTCGTTCAACGATGGCGACGCCCTCTGCTCCTCCCGCACAACCTATTGATGCGCCCAAACCCGAGAAAATAGCTCCGGGGGCCCGCATGCCCTCTCTGAACCAGCTTGCAGCCCGTATCAACCTAAACTCTAACTCCACCAACTCTGCGTCCTCTGCAGCTATCCGCCCCCGCCTCGCCGCATCTCTGCTCCGGACGGGGTCTACTACATCGTTGTCGTCGACGGGCACAGCGTCTGTCGCCGACTCCATTGCTGTGAATGTTTCCAGCACTCGCTCCACGTCTCCGGCGACGCTCTCGACTTCTCCGCCTCGTAGCAACACCTCCACCCCGCTGGGCTCTGACAAGGGCGAGCAGCTGACAGCGGAGAAGCTTGACAAGCTCAATGAGGAGACCGAGAAGGAACAGGAAAAGGACACGTTGAAGCCCTCCGAACGCAAGTCAGAGAAGGTGCCCGCTGGATATAAGAACATCCCTAGTTTATCTGCTATCACTGCTCGCCTGGCCAAGGCGAGGGCCCTTAGTGTTGACGGAACTGCCAAACCACCCGAGCCAGAGACTTTCGAAGACCCAAAGACGCCTGGGTTGATGGTCAAAGCACCTGAGCTCCCTCTTGAGCATAAATGGTACGCTCAAGCTTTCTCCACCCGTATCTATATCAAGCTAATGATGCTCTTCCTGCAGGACCATCTATCACGACTGCAAAACCAAATTGCCCTATACCCCTGCTACTGCTCCCCTCCCACCTGATTCCGCTCACCCTATGGCTCCTGATACGGACGAATACGAAGCGGGATTGACGGTGATTGGCGAGTGTGATACGGTGGAGACATTCTGCCGATACTTCAATTGGCTTAAACCCCCCTCCAAGCTTGAACGCAACTCCAACTACCACTTGTTCAAGCAGGGCATCAAACCGATGTGGGAGGACGAGGCCAACGCGAATGGAGGCAAGTGGGTGTTGACGATGAAGATGAACCCGGAACTGCTGGATCGGTGCTGGATATGGCTCGTCATGGCCTTGATTGGCGAAGACTTGGATGACGGTAACGAGATTTGTGGCGCGGTCGTCAGTCTGAGGAGCAAAGTGGACCGGATTCAGTTGTGGACACGCTCGAAGGAAGACGTTGAGAAGATCAACAGTATCGGCAAGAAGATGGTCAAGCTATTGGACATCTCTGAGGCAGATGGTGTGGGGTTAGAGTTCCAGGTATGTCATGTAGTCTCGTTTTACGACATACGACCTTTTTAATACTTTCACGTCTCAGTACAACAACGACGATCGACCGACCCCCAACAAATTCCTATCCATTCAAGCTCTCCCTCAAACATCTTATCGTGCTTCTTTCGCGAAGCCTGGCTCTGTCACTTCTCCTACTGGACCGACTACGCCTTCCTCCGCCACTGGCGATGTCACATCGCAGCACGCGCCACCCATCGCTGTAACATCCAGCGCACCTGGAGGCGCATTTGCGGGGTTTGGAGTGGGAGGTGGTCTTGGAAAGCCTGTTGAGGGCTGGAGAGGCAAGCGATGAGTGGTGAGAACAAGAGCAAACTAACGGAATGCATCGGCAACTGTAGGATTGGAGAATTCAGCGGACATGAAGGCTGCGAGGGTGTATGTTGTATTCATCTTGATCTATCTTTTTGTTCGGCGTACGTATCCTCTTGTTGGCATGGTTTCTTTATATAATATTATTCGCCGACGTCGATGTTGGAATGTCTGCCGTTACGATTTTGTGCGACTCTTGAGTCTGCATAGGCCTGAGGCCTGAGGGGCTAAGGCGGGCCGATATATTTTCAGCGCTTTTCCATGATTTCCGCCGCGGTCGTCTGTACGCCAGTGCAAGCCAAACGACCACGACGTCCTCGATAGTCTCGTCGTTGTAGGATACGACGACGACGGCATCGCTCTACATTTTGTACGCTTCAAACACCCCATTCTACCAAACACCATCTTCCCTCGAAGGTCTCAATCCCCGGTTCCGACTTTTACCCATTACGTGTTTGTCCTTCCACTGTACGCTGTAGCCGTCGAGTAACCGTTGTTATCGAAGCGAGATGGCTGAAAGCGATTCCGAACAACCAGGGCCGAGTTCCTTGGAGGCTTTTCGTGCCGCCGGGCCACAGGAGGAACATGCGATGAACGTTGACCTTCTACCTTCTTCACCACCACCAGTATCTTCTACCGCCACACACGACGACCTCATGAAGATGCGCTCAGACGTAGGGCCCTCGACACCAGTTGAGGGCGGATCGCTGTCCCAGCCTGAGAGCCCCGAGAGGCCTCTGAACGTGACGGATGCGCTGAGCTACCTGGATTCTGTGAAGGTGCAGTTCCAGGACAGGCCGGACGTGTACAATTTGTTCTTGGATATCATGAAGGACTTCAAAAGTCAACAGTGCGTGTCTTTTTGTTGCCACTCCGCCTTTGTTTTCTTACACAATGGCCTTTATGTAGGATCGACACGCCTGGCGTCATCGAGCGGGTGTCCAACCTCTTCCGCGGCCATCCCATGCTTATACAAGGATTCAACACCTTTCTGCCCGCAGGATACCGTATTGAATGCGACATGGATAGTATCCATCCCAACTACATTACCGTCACCACCCCCGCTGGCGTCACGACCAGATCCATCAACGGTGGCCCTTTTCTCGACACCGCTCTAGACGAGACAAACGTCGCCGAGGCTGACATGGAACCTGCATTGACGTATCTCCAGAAAGTCAAAAACAGGTACTCCAACGATCCTGATCGTTATCAGCAGTTTCTAGGGCTGCTCGACAGGAATGCCGAGCCTTCTCCCACGGATGTACGTGTCCCTTGTCTTTGTCTTTGTCCCCGACTGATGTAGTATGCACAGGATGATGTATTCACCCGTGTGTGGCAGATCTTCCACGACGATGAGGACCTCGCTAGAGGTTTCTTTCAGTTTCTCCCCGACCGTGGCGTCCGCGACCAAGCTGCTGCTCGCCTCGATGATGTAGGCAAATCGCGACGAGAGGGCGGTGAGGGTAAAGGAAAGCGTAGAGGAGAGACTTCTACTGCAGCGGCAGTACCTGCAGCTGGGGGACAAAAGAGGAAAAGGAAAGCTGCAGAACCGAAGGAGAAGGAGCCTGCGGGGACCGGCAGAGGAGGAGCGAGCAAGGTAGAGTGGTGCCACATTGCATAGTCACTGCATGATTTATTGATATGTACATGAAGAGGACGAAACAACAACACGTCTCTGCAAGTGAAGCACCGTCCCCCTCTTTAGCTCAACGCGGTGCAGCTCCATCTTCACCTCGACGGTCACAACACGCCTCTGCCCACAATCACCAGCCAACAGCTTCATCCTCCGTGATCGTCCAACCACCCCCACCAATATCAATGGCTCGTTACGACGATAGCCAGTTCTTTGAGAACGTGAAACGCGCGCTTGGAAATAGGGAGACCTACAACGAGTTCTTGAAACTAGTCAACCTATTCACGCAAGACGTTATCAACACCTCGCGGCTTATCAGAGAGAGCAGGACCTTCCTTGGAGATAGCGAACTGATGGCGCAGTTCAAGGCAATCCTTGACTTCGATGAGCGCAGGGAAAAGTTCTCTGGGACGGAGGACGTGTGGACGCGGCCAACGGGCGTGCTGGACCGACCGAGTAGGAACCAGCTGCACGAGAGGTTCGGGAGCTACAGGAGCTTGCCTACACATGTGAGCATCTCATCATATGAGTCTTCTGAGTCTTGTTTCCTAATGTTTCTTCGGTCAGGAAATACACGTCACATGCTCGGGGCGCGACGAGATGTGCAAAGATGTGTTGAACGACGAATGGATATCACAGCCAAATTTCGCTACAGACGATGCTGGATTCATCACACACAAGAAGAACATATACGAAGAGGCCTTGCACCGGAGTGAGGAGGAACGACACGAATACGACTTCCATATCGAAGCTATCCACCGCACGATCCAGATGTTGGAACCATTCAACAACAAGATCGCCCAGATGCCACGAGAAGAACGCGAGAGCTACAAGATGAAGCCGAATCTGAATGGCGCAGCCAAGAGCATCCACCTCCGTGTCATCAAGAAGATCTACGGACGTGACGCAGGGATGGAAGTCTTCCAGGCCATGCAGGAGCTTCCCGTTGTTGCCATACCGGTCGTGCTCCAGCGTCTGAAGCAGAAGCACGAAGAATGGAAACGCGCTCAGAGGGAGTGGAATAAAGTGTGGCGCGAGGTCGACTCGCGGAACTACCTCAAGTCGTTGGACCACCAGGGGATCACGTTCAGAGCTGCAGACAAGAAGGCGATCACGGCCAAGGCATTCGTCAACCAGATCGAGGCTGCGAGAGACGAGCAGACGGCGAAGCGTGCCGCGTTGATAGACCCGTTATTGGCTCGTACACGGCCAAGGCATCAGCTCGAGTATATCGTGGAGGACGTGAGTGTACTGCTGGATGCGGTCAAGTTGACGTGCTCGTTCTTGGACCGGACACAAGGCCAAATCGCGTTCACGGACCGCAAACGCATTGAGAGTTTCCTGCGCAGCTTCGTCCCGATCTTTTTCATGTTGGACTCTACCGCGTTTAACGCTGCTTTTGTCCCACGACTGGATGGATTGGACGGTGAGGTCGGCGATCAGGAAGGCGCACTCGAAGACGTTGATGTGCCTTCCTCCTCAAATGGGCCGAAGTCTGCTGCCAGAGGCCGCAAGAGTACCAACGGGAACGGCGATCTGAGGAAGAAACTACTTAAGAGCGAACAGGCGAAGTCGAGCAGGCGGACGCGGGCGCAAGAAGCGGCATCCACCACCTCATCCCGGATGCCTTCTCCAGTCGCGATGCAGGTTGACGGGGACGCGTCTGCTGCTGCGGATACAGAATCCAGTGGCTCGGATAAGAGCGGTACTCGCAAAGGTTGCTTCTACACCAACACCACTTTTTACGTGATTTTCCGACTCCTGGAGGTGCGTGTTAGAATATAGTACTAGAATGTCCACTGACGTTGTGATCTAGCTCCTGTACGCTCGTCTACAACTATTCAAAGGGCTTTCCGCTCGCAGTGCGACTGATTCGCCGTCGTCGTACCAACCTAATTCAGTGGCGGGAACACTCGGCTTGCTCACTGATACCGCCTTCCTCGGCGAACAAGCTTCTGACCCGACACATTACTATCCTCTCTTCTTGGAATCTTGCGAGCGTCTTTTCGACAACGAGGTTGAAGTAGCTATGTTTGAAGATCAAGTCCGGTTCATGTTTGGAGTGAAGGTACGAACATCTCATGACATGGTTCCTGCTCAATACTGAGGAACGTCGTCTCTCAGGAGGCATACAAGGCGTTTACGATTGATAAACTCATCGGCGCCCTAGTGAAGCAAGTGCAAATATCCTTGGCAGACACTAAGTGCCAGGAGCTCTTTGACATTCTCCGACGTGAGCGGGAAATGGTTGCGCCCTCTCCTCAAGACTACAGCAATTGCCGCAAGAACGCTGTCAAAGTAATCGGTCCTGATGAGAACTTGTTCCGAATGGACTGGGTATGTGTTTTGCTTAATATTGTCGTCATTAAATTCTGATCACGACCATCCTCCAGCTACCGGATACGAAGACAGTAACTGTACAACTGTTAGGCAAAGACGATCCCGGTTTCGATAACGCCGACGCTCTCACTCAACGATGGCAAGAATACATCGAGTCGTATGCACGCGTAAGCTGTCGTTGTCAAATGCCTCAATCTGACGCGATCGCTGACGATCATTTGAAGCCCGAAGCTCCGGATACGAACCCGTTCTCTTACAAAGAACCGCGGCGACCGTTCCTTCGAAGGCGAGTTATGCAGCCGTTACTTTCAACCACCGGCCGTGCTAACCGTCTCACATATCAGAACATTGAAACGCCCGACGGCAGATGTCGAACCCAAGCTACACGCCTGGAGCTACCTTGCCATACGAGTCTGCGTCCGCACATACAAGCTCTTCTACGTCTCCAACACCGAGGAATTCTTGCAGCGATTGTCTCCGTCAGAAGAGCAGGAGCAGGGCAAGAACCGTGCAGAGGCTACAAGGAAGCAGAGATTGTCCAGGCTGAAGAAGTTGGACTCAGACAAGACGCCAGCCTCGGCGGAGCCCGTCGCCGAGAAGACAACGGGTTCATCGGATGTGATAGTTGAGGCTCCGAAAGAAGCGGCTTCATAATGCGGCGCTATGTTATTTATGTATGTTGTTTTATTTTGTACTTCGTATGATGTAATGTTGGATTTTGGCAGTGGATGAATTTAGAACTTCCAAGTTCCAGACTGCCGGCGTCAAGTTGTGTGACGGCGCTTGTGGGTTTGGAAGGCGGTTTGGACAGTATTACTGTCTGGAGAGAGGGGGTAACCCCCCCTCTCTATATTTCGTGTTCTGGTACGCTTTAGAAAACATGTCGGACTTTCAAAATGTCACGCTTTGATCTCGATAACGGTTGATTGGTGGTCATTCTGGCACTTAGTACATGTAGCAAAAGTCGTTCCAGACGGCCTACGGGAAGTCATCCAGTAGTACCAGGAAGGAAGGTTCTCCTATCCTAATACTTTATAAATAACGAGGAGTCGGGATTTCCTTACTGTCTCTTCCTTCATCAGACATGTTCGAGTTCAGGCGACAGCCTCTGAAGGCGGTTTACACCCTCTACTTCGCCGTCTCCATCTTCGTACGTTTACCCATATGGGTGGTCGCATCTCTCCTGCCTGCTATGAGGCCTAGGAAGGCCTGGACAGTCTCGCGTACGCTGTTTATTTGGTCTATCGACGCATATGTCCGCTCCTTTTACAAGGTCGGGTTCCCCGTGGAGCCCGTCCTGGAAGGTGGTCCCGACGTCACTGGGTTCGTTTGGGTCGAGCCTATACCCGAGGATTATGTGGTGGGAGAGATCAAGACCATGGCAGACGTCAACGGGGTCAAGCCGGAGCGCATCTGTGGCTACTGGCATGGAAAGAAGGGTGCGGATGGGAAGTTTGGTCAGCGAGCCGAGCCAGGAGAACGAGTCTTATATGTTTTACATGGTGAGTCTGAACGCCCGAAACTGTCGCATGGAATTGCCTTGACATTCGACACTACAGGTGGAGGATATAGTGTATGTATACTCGCTCTTGCGGCCGAGCGAATTACTGAGCGATCATACGCAGATGGGATCCGGTGGAAGTAAAGATGACATTTTGAGCTCTCCGTACACGATCTGTATACCCCGCCGTTCACCGGACATATTTCAACGCTCCTTTGGCCTTGAGTACCGCCTGAGCGCTGCAGCGCCCTTGGAACCCAAGAATCCTTTTCCAGCCGTCGTGCTCGACGCTGTTGCAGGGTACCGATACCTGATCGAGGATCGAGGATTTGAGCCGAAGAACATTGTCGTCTTCGGCGACTCTGCAGGAGCCCACCTTGGGATCGCGCTCATTAGGTACATCATCCTCGCGGACCTCCCCAACCTGAGCATACCGGGTGGCTTCATGGCCCTGTCGCCCTCCTGCGACTGGGGAGACACCCACAACGACGGCAGCCCGCAGTGCTCGGTGGTCGCCAACAAAAACTCAGACTTCGTACACGCGATCATATCGAACGGATATACGTCTCGCTGCTTGTTGGGATCGCTTCCTCCCGAAGAACTCGAGACGAACGCGTGGTTGTCCCCCTCATCTTTACGCTTGAAGAAACCGGAGGGTGTTTTCAAGGGATTCCCGCCCACTCTCATCAACGCCGGTGGGACTGAGGTGGCCCTGGATGACAAGAGGATGATGAGGGATAGGATGATCAAGGATTGTGGTGAAGAGATTGTGACGTATCTTGAATATGAAGATGCGGCGCACGACTTCATCATGTTCCGCTTCTTAGAGCCGGAGAGAACCCAGGCTTTGGATGATATTCACAATTGGCTCTTGAAGATATTCTCCGAGTAATGGTTTGCGTTGTCTGTCTCTTGTATGTAATGCCGTTCTCATATTCAAGTCGTTGAACCCAGTAAATTTTCTCCATGATAGACTACTGGTCTGAGTCTGATTCAAATGGCAGAGCCAGACCACTGGCCGCGCAAGCCGTAGTAGAAACCTCGGTGATGTCAGGCTGAAAGGCTTTTGACTTCGCTTGAATTTGGCGACATTCCATTATACGTCGGAGCAATGAATAACAAGAGGTGGTACTGGGAATGTGATGAGAGTACGCGAGCTGTAGAGTGAAATAAAGTGAGAGGGATGACGCAAAATAGAAAGTGAGAACACCGTCAATGAAGCGTAATACCAACACGACAGAAACTCACCAACAACACCAGCAGTGCAGCCTCTGAGACTAAAAATACTCGTACAGGTCATCGACATCCGCTTCCTTAAGATAAACAGGGATGATGCGCTTGACGCAGTCGAACCACCAACCCCCGTCGGTCCCCCACCTGCCTTTGCGATATTCCCAATACGCGGGCCACCACCCCGCCATCTCCCAATCCAAGATCACGACCACCTCTCCTCTTTCTGGATCCACGAGAATGTTCTTGGGTGCGAAGTCGGCATGCGAGAACACGACTGGAACATCGTCGTCGTAATGAGCGCGGATGACTTGGTATCGCGACTCGGAATGGGCTCTCAGACGGTGCAGCAAGTGATCATGAAACTGCGAGACCGAGTCGACGCGCTCCATGAAGCAATCATCATGTCGCAACCGATGGTCCATGGCGGGGCCGCCACTACAAGACCCAATCCATCCCTTCGGTTCAGGCTGCTAGAGGGAGCGAAGCTCGGCGAGCCACATGATCGTGCAATGTCCCATTGTAGAGCAAGACATCAAGACGAACTTCGCCACTCGTACCGACAATCGAGTAGCCCTAAAGGCCGTGTAAACGGAAAGGAAAGGAAGCTTGCGGAGCATTTTTCTTTGTCGGCAGACGAATTAGCTGGGCGACAGCAATTGTAACACGTTTTCTGCTCTTTATACTTGATGGCACATGCACATGTATGATTTTGTGAGATATTAATTTTGGTCTGCGAGGAAGAGCAGGTTGAAGGACGAAAGCTTGAATAGTAGGGTGCAAACAATGGTAAACAAACGCGTCGCGTCCGTGAAACGATCACGCGACGCATCGTACTCCTTACCTTCACGTTAGGCCAGTGCGACATCAACATTGAGGCAATTCAGTTGTAACTCGAATAGCAAATCAGCGTCTCCGTATCGACGACATGTCTTTCGACCAGCAGTACGATCAGGATGAGCTGCATTCGGATGCGGTGTGTCCTTTTTGGACCTGATCTATCTGCTGACCTCCGCTGACGCATGGTGACGCGGTAGATCGACGACGTTCTGGAACTATCGAGGCTAGAATACTTGGAAAACTCACGATATCAAGCTGCTGCGGGTCCTAGTCGTCCGTCGGATTCAGAAGAGGTTCAGCTACGAAAGCTCGATTCGGAAATCTCCGATGTGGAAAGGCAGGTCTCGGAACTGCAAATGTATCTGCAGACCCTCAAGTCAAGGAGAGAGGCTCTCCACCGATCAGCAGCGAGATCTATATCACAGAACATCCCAAGACATGTGTCGAACGACCGTAATAACGGCGACAACATCAACTATGCAACCAGCGTATTCCCGTGGGCTCAAGGACTGAAAGATCGGATGAAGAGAGTCTTCGGCATAGACAGCTTCCGTCTATGCCAAGAGGCGTGCGTACCTAAAATGCTTTGAACTGCATAATCATCGTGTTGACTATTGGACTTGGCGCAGTATCTGCAATGCCAGCATGGCTAACAGAGATATTGTTGTCGTCATGCCTACCGGTGGAGGGAAATCGCTCACGTATCAGCTTCCAGCTCTTCTTTCTAACGGATGCACCATCGTTATCTCTCCGCTGATATCTCTCATTACTGACCAGGTATTGCACCTGGAAGAAGTCGGAGGTACGGAGATCTTCAAGCTGTCTCGCCTACCAGCAGCTCTCTCATCTGCGTACAGTACAGGCCGTCAAGTTTACAGGTCCCATGGACCGTAACGAGACTGGTGAGATATATCGACGTCTAGAAAATCTGGCGATTCAAGGTTCAGACGTGGATCCTGCGGAAGACATCAAATTGTGCTACGTGACAGTATGTATACAAGTAAAATGTGTAGCGGGCGCTGACATACGTATCTTCATTCCAGCCGGAAAGAGTGGCGAAAAGCAAGGCACTCAGAGCGTGTCTAACCAAGCTTTACAAGGCAGACAAACTAGCCCGTCTTGTGGTGGACGAAGCTCATTGTATCTCACAAGACGGGCACGATTTTCGGTACGCTTATGTCTAGAATCCTATACCAAACACCGCCGAAGCTTTTGTTATTTGCAGGCCAGATTATGAGAAACTATCTATTTTGAGGCAGCTCTTTCCTCGCGTTCCCATCATGGCGCTGTCCGCCACATGTCCCCCGCCCATCGTGAAGGATGTGCAGAAGATCTTACAGCTCAGAGAATTAGTCAGTGGCTATTGTGAGCTGGCTGTGTCACTCGCATACCGAATTTTCATCTGATCTTTGACGTTCTAGCTGCGCCGCCCGAAGGCACACTATACTTCTCGAGTCCATTGTATCGGAAAAACCTGCACTACACTGTACTTCCTAAGTCGTCATCCACAGAAGGCGTGATCAAGGATATGACCGAGTACATCCTGAAGCATCATGCCAACCACAGCGGAATCATCTACTGCTTTAGCAAAAAGGTGAGATTCAATCGCTTTTCTTGTTTTGCCAATACCACTTACACGCTCTTAATACAGGATACGATGGTAGTTGCTGAGAAAATCTACCAGAAGAGTAACGGCAAGATCAAAACGGGGGTTTATAATGCAGACATCGGGGCAGCAGAGAAAGAGAAGTTGCATCACCGCTGGCGTAACGGAGAAGTGCAAGTGGTGTGCGCAACAATAGGTGAATCATCTTCCCTCTGCATACGTTGTATTGTGATAAGCTTACACCGCAGATAAGCGTTCGGCATGGGAATAGATAAGGGCGACGTGCGATTTGTCATTCACCACTCGGTAAGCCGTGACGATCTTCTGTAGACCTGCGGTGCCTCACTGCCGCTATATGATCTAGATTTCTGTAGGTGAAAGTCCTCAAATATCATATGCGTAGACCTCATCTTCCTACAGAAATCGATGGACGGGTTCTATCAAGAGTCTGGACGTGCCGGACGTGATGGGAAGGACGCTGACTGCGTGCTGTACTACAGACCCCAGGATGGCTCCCATATGCTGGGTCTGACAGTCTCTAGTCGAGAAGGCAAAGAAAGGGGTCAGTGAATGTGTCTGACACGAGTGTACCGCACATCTAACCTTACATCTGCGCATCAACATATGGTAGTACACGAGATGTTGCGGTTTGCACAAGACGTCACTGAGTGCAGGAAAATCTTATTTGCAAAGTACGTGGCACTCTTCACTCTTCACTCTGGTTTGATCGACACTAACTTCCCGGCTTGCAGGTACTTCTCAATGTCCTCGAATGTCAGGATAGCCTCATGGACGACGGAAGACGAGGATGTGTTGACGCGCTGCGGACATTGCGACAACTGCGTGCGGGCGCCAGATACCTTCGAAGCCAAGGACGTCACGTTACATGCATGGCGCATTCTGAGGACGGTAGGCGCGGTCGCGAAGGCTGCAGGAAAGCTTACCCTGGCTAAGCTGACGTCGTTGGTCCGTGGTAATGGTGGAGGCAAATTCGATGCTGTGGGTACAGGTAAGGGCAAGCGAAAGGCTAGAACGGAAGAAGTGGTGGACATGGAGGCTGTTGCCGGTGGAATTGTGAAATTGAGCGGAGAGGTTTGCTGAGCTCTTTGACGCATGACATGATCAGGAGCTGATCGCACCTTTGCCACAGGATACCGAAAGACTTTGCGTCCAGTTGCTCTTAGACGGGTACCTCAAGGAGGTGTTCGAGGCAACAGCTTACAACGTCAACGTGTACCTTACGCTCGGAACCTCCGCGCAAGGTTTACTTCGCTTCTCTGCCGCAAACATCGAGGCAGGCAAATGCCCCATGATGAAGTGCTCCTTCGTTAGGAGGAACAAGAAACTAGTCGCCGCCTCTCGACAGAAAGTAGTGGAGGCAGTCGATATTAGTTCTTGTGATTCCGACACATGGCCAACATCTCCCCCAATTCCGAATTTAAACAAGAGGAAAGCAAAGAGGGCGAAATTGGACGAATCGAAGGATGAGAATGTCTCCGAAGACTCGGATGGTGCCGCGGATCGCGATTCAGATGGGGACGAAAGTTGGTCTCGTAGCATGAGAACACCTCCTACGAGGATTGGTCCTCCTAGACGAAGTTCGCGCAAAGTCTCGGCGAAAGATGGTGTCAACAAGCAAGCGAAGCTTGACGAGGAAGTGATATGTTTATCCTCGAGCTAATGGATGTCTATACATGTATACTACCATAGCATATGCGTATTGTGATTCATATAGAATATATGTACAGAAGCCGGCTTCCTGATCATAAATCATAAGTTATGCGAAGGGTATATCGAAAATCAATGGAGGTATGCAATGCAGGTGTGATCATAAGTTAGGAGAGATATTTATGGTTTGGGTGTGTTCTTGCGTCGGAGACCGCTTAAGAGCGGAACGAAGAGGAGCTTTAGGAATGAGACGGTGTTGCATATCAATGCGCACGCCCTCTTCGTTCATCCAGCCGGCGCTGGGTTCGGGATAACTCTATATACGCAAACGTGAGGTTAGTTCTATCGTCTCGACAGGAAATGCAGGGAACTGACACTGAGATCTACGGGATATTCCTGACCCGCTTCTGGGGACCTGAATTTCCCGTCATTAGTCCATAGTTGGTCGCTGCATGTGAAGGTAAGTCAAAATGTTGCGAGTGTAATGGAGTGCGACTCACCCTCGTCTGTTGTACCAACCTCTTCGACGAGCTGAAGCCAAGATTGGTGACGGACAAATGAGGTTGTCGTCCCACCGAACACAACGTTTTGCAGAAGGAATATATACGCAGGAGGTATCGAGAGGTGCCAATGGAGCTGTGCGCGATATCTCACCGGGGATGATTTGAGACTTGGAAGAATTACCGCTCGAAGAGCGAGACGGTGTTGAGCGGGTGGAAGATGAAGGCTGTAACCCAGGGGGTGCACGCAAGATGTTCTCGTCGTAGGACGGGCTCGCAGAAGATGGTTGACGACTTGGCTGCGTCGGTTGAAGAGGACTGGCGCCCCGAGGAGGAACGGTTCCGGGACGACTAAATCTCGGGGAGCTATCGTCAGAGCCTCTCCTGATCGGCGTGGATAGAGGTAGGGATGCGCCGAGACCGTGAGGAGGTGGTTGCGTCTGCGTGGCATATACGGCAGGGTCCGCTCCATCTGAAATCACAGTCTCACTATCGCTGTCGAACACTTCCTCCACAGTTGCATGCCTGGAAGGGGCGGAAGGGCGAGAGGATGTTACCGGGCTTTGACCAGAACTCATACTTCGAGTATTTCGGATGCTGACCGGTTGCAGTGCTATAGCAGAGGCAGGGGTGGTGGACCTCAGTAGCCCGGACGGTGCAGGGGCGATAGACCTTAGTGGTCCGGACGGTGCAGGAGTGGGAGTGGGGACGGCGGAAACATTGGTTTGAGTGTCGACGGCGGTGGTCTCCAGAGTCTCGGTGCTACTGCTGGCACGAGTGGAAGACATCTCGAAGGCAAAATCGGCGGCAGAGTCAGCACCTATGGAGTCCGAGTCTGATGAGGAATCGCTCGACAAAACGTCGGATACCGATGACACCGATCGCTCATAGATGTACGTATCTGGGATAGCTGTAGGGTAAATTCCATACGACCTGGGTTGTTTGGATTGTTTGGGCTCGAAGACGCGTGCATATGCGGATAGTTGGCTGCTGCGAGGCTCAACTAAGGTGGACGGCGGCTTCCGCTCTGGCTCTGGACGCGAGGTATATATCGGCTTGGTTCGACCTAAACCTGCGGCATCTCGGTTTTGCGGATAATCTGGCTTCCCGACTGACGGGAATCCGGAAGATGGAGGAGGTGATTGCTTGAAAACATGTACTGAGAAACCTCTCGGTACCTCCAAAACATACTGCGACGTTAAATGAAGCCGATGGAAAGGCACACAAAGAAATGGGTAGACATACCTTTGAATTATTCCGAGCAGCGGTGCGGGCAGCGCCCTTGTCAAAACCAAACGACGAGAGCATTAGGACTCAGCATAGACGCAGTTCAACTGGCGGGGCAAGAGACTTTATATCTTGGCTGGTCCGCCATAGGAGGGTGCGACTATGGTGCTTCTCACACGAGTTGTCCGCCGGCGCGGTTGAAACGCGCTCCGGTCGATTGACCTAGAACACATGTTGCCTCTCTGTGCTGGCAGGCTTTCTCCGAACCATACACGTTGTAATGAAGGACTCAAACCAGCTTATCTGGTTTGAATTCTGGCACAGAAGTCAGTCCAAGTCCCTACTACATCATCATGAGTATCCTGAAAGAAAAGGACGATCAGGCCTGAGAAAGAGACAGTGAAAAAAATGACTTCGGACCCAGTCTTTTCCATTCTGGGAGCGGAGATCTTGAGGCTGCCTCGAGGAGATCCCAATACGTGCAGCAGCTTCTCCCATCAACCCAAGGCAACGATATCGCCACGAGGTCATAGTACTTACTACTTGCACAGAGATTGCGCAGAGACCGAGAACGACCAATACTAGTAGCGAAAGCCGAACATGCGTCGACAAAAAAAGCAAAAAAACGATCGGCATGTGTGCAAGCGCATCTGAGATCAAGTGCAATGCCGTAAAAGGCAGGTGCTGTAGAACAAAAGCTTTTGGGCCTCACAAGCTCAAGATGCATTAGGTACTAACTATACCACAGACACACTACACCAGACAAGTCTTAGCGTAAACTACAAACTACCACGCGCCACTCAGACTCAGCCAGTCCTTCGCTACAGTCCCTCTTTCAGTGCCAATTTGCTGCGTGACCTCATGCTGCTGGGTAATCGGCAAGTCGTTGAAGGCAGAGAGAAGATTGCCATCCAGTACACCTTTCGTGAGAGGTCTCGAAACAAAGTCGTTTCGTACAATACTAGAGGAGATTCAGCACAATGTTCACTCGAATGTATGGTCAATTCACTGACCGGAATGCTTTTGGGTTGAGACCAGCGACGTGCTGTACGTTTCGAGTCAATTGTCCTTGCAAAAGCTGTAAGCGTTTGTAGGCACCCTCATCCACATATACCAAAGATGTTAATGAGCCATCAGTTCCTCCTTGATAGCTGTCAATGACAAGTTGATACCTTAGCAGAGCGGTCACGTACCGAACATCAATTTAGCTTGTGGAATATCGGCTTCTGGTCCCTTGGTCCTGCGTGCAAGCAAATAAGAACTGCGATATTCTCCTTGTCCGTGGAATTCAGTCCGACACAGTAAGCGTTGTCCGCCCTTGGATTCAGGATCTGCACAATGTTGGAGTCAGCATGCCGTCGATGTTGGCAAGCAACGCTCGTACCGTGAGGATCATACTCATAAATCCTTATGACACCATCTTCGTCACCGGCGACGATCGAGACACGGTTATCTGCAAAGAAGAGGTCGGCGCGCGTCACTGAGATCCGTTGGACATCCTTGGCCAGCACAACCAATTTGTAGGGATCCTCCTACGACACCGTGAGCTACATGTATATCCCATTGTGGGGTAGAGATCCATACCTGGAAAGCGACAAACCAAACGCTCTTGATCGCATCTCCGATCACCAGTAAGTTTTTGACGGAACGTAGAGACGTCACATACATCCCTACGTCGAGGAACGCAATCCCAACTAGTCGCTCATCAAGGTCAAATGCGCGGACAAAGATCTAAGAGAAACGAGTGAGATATGACAAACAACATTCAAGTGGTGACTGACCTTCTGGCCCATGGACGAGACAAGGTAACCATTCATACCACATAGCGCTGTAACAGGACCTTTGGCATCATCTCGGCATTGAAGTTTCAGCCGGTACCAGCGCTTGTTGAGAGACTTGAACGGATCAGCTACTACTTCGACGACCTCGAAGATGTACACCTGGTCACAATAGCGTCAGTTGAGATTCGACCTCATGTGTGATGCACATACCGCGCCCTTGATGGCCAAATCTTCACCTCTGTTGATAGTTGTACCGACCGCTATGTAGTCTTTCATGCCTGCCTCCGTACTGACCGTCTCCAGCGCGACACAGTCGACGCAAGTCACGATTTCATTTGACGCGAATTCATAACTGTGCAGGACAATAATTAGAGCTTGAGGAAACACACATCACGCATGTCGGACATACCCGTCCATGACTGCCCATGTCTCCGGGGAAATCAGTTCCAGTGTCGAGGTTTCGCAGTACGGGTAGGACACATCAGGAGCTAGACCGATCAAGAAGAAAGAACGTCATTCAGTAAAGCACGTCCATGACTTCATTTCAGCTTAATAGTTCGCCTCACCATCAGGTTCCCAAAGCGAATTACCGTCATCGTCATAGGAGGCGAACTTGTTCATGGCCACAGACGAAGCAACGAGCAGAGATGTGGACTGGTCAAACACAATGTTCGAGTACGCTTGAGATTTGGGCACGATTCTGCAAGGTAAATGCTGCTCAAGCTGGACGTCACGGATCCATTCCACAAGGCTTGGTCCCTATTTCCATGGCGCACATTGATCAGAACAAGAAGTGACGGTGCATGTTTGTAAGCCCTTACTTCTTCAGAATATAACAAGAAATCACCCTTCGACTCCCACAAGGAACATGCCGTGAAGGCGTGGACGACTGAATGGCCAGAGGAGTGCATTTTGACACCACCCTTGTCGGTGCAGAGAATCCAGCATGGCCGGTCACCAGTGAAGAAAACGCCTGTAAAGGATTTCCCTGGTGCCGGCGACGTCGTAAATGGGATAAGAAGCCTTGATATCCGCTTTTGTTCGGCAAGGACCGATTTCTCTGTCTCCTCGTTACTTGGTCGAATGTCAAAGCTGCGTGATAGCACCTTGACAAATCGGACCAGTAGTGCTGAAGCTCTTGTCGGCGGCAGAGGCACATCGGCAGGCAGGGTTGATGAGATGGCTTCGTATATCGCAAACTGGCCGGAACGCAAGAACACCTGGGAGCGAATTATCAGATGAGACGGACATGGTATTCCAGTGCGTGGCTTACCATCAAATGAGGCTTGGGGCACGATTCTCCCAGAGGCGCGATGATGATTTGCTCAATATCAAGCTCCTGCGGTTTCCGCGGCGGTTCTGTTGGCAGAGACACAGCGGGGGGATCTCCCGAATCTACCAACACGCTGTCCAAAGTAGCCACCGCAGCTGAGGAGAAGATGAGGGTCAGCTTAGGGAGAGTCCATATCTACAACCGCAGATCAGTACGTGTCTGATTCGCACAAGCGTTAAACATTACCTCCATAACTCCCTGTGGGCGACACAGCAGTAGCCACTGGGTATTACTACCGGCATTCATCGCTGCCTGTAGAGTACCAGTGCCTGTCTCCGATCCTTCAGCAATGGCTTTTGATTGGAAGATTTCGGAGGTATCTGCGTAGAAGCTGCCTGCGATGTATCTCGAAGTCTGTTGGAGTTTATCAATTGCGGTCCTCCGCAATGGCGTCATAATCGTATGAGGACTTGCCTTCTCTCCCATCGGAGACATGTCTTTCCGACGAATCTTTCCCCTCTCAGTCTCACCAATGAAGAGTCCCAATGAATCATCTTCTCGAATGATGAGGACGAAAGGATCTGATATGCTGCAATACCGAATCTTGGGTCGACTCATGTTATTATCGAGATCTTTGATGATTTGACGTTCAGTTCCATCTAGAGTATGAACGCAGCAGGGCATGAGAAGGTCAGCGGAGATAGTCAATATCTGATATGAGATTGACGACGAACCTGGTTCAAGAACTCGGATAGCATTCGACATGACGTGGAGGATTGCGGTGCCCTGGAAGAACGGTGCTGCACCGACCGTGGTTCCCGGTATGCGAGTGGTGATGGTAATGTCGTTCTTCAAAGTCAGAGACGCAATCTGGAAGAGAATTGTTTCAGTTAGCGAACCCTCGACCCATTGTAGCTGAGGAACGTGATATTTACACGCGACAGTCCAGGAGACGGATTCGCATCCGTGCTGATGATGACAGCGTCATTGAGAGCATAATGCGGGTTCGAAGGTCGTTCGTAGGTAGCTCCGTTGACCTTCACCGCCTGACGCACCGGCAGAGACCACATACCGCGTCCACCGCCGATAACATGGAGCTTCCGTTTGACGCGTGTAGGGAGATCTCGCTGTTCGAGTAGTCAGAAGCGTATTGTGCAGCAGTGCAGCGGGAGAAGTACTTGGAACAAGGTAAACCCTCCGAGCATGCCGGATCCTGTGGACGCTACCAGTTCAGGGACTAGACGATCCTAGAGGTCAGGTAATGAGCGCTAAATATGTAATATCTTGATAGAAGCAGTAGATGCGTACGCCATTTTTAGCCACCGAGAAAGTGAAGTCGTTTATAGGACCATATGCTGGTATCGAATCAGCGAGAGACAAATGTACGACAGTCCGCTTTCTAAGGGAGCTGACTACCCCGTTTGTTGAGCCATTCGTCGCCAGCCTATCCTCTGGCCTTGATGGGCCATAGATATCTGTACGTGATGGATTCAGCAGGCATGTTCACTTACATGCACACCTTATGACCGCTCACCGTCGTCGTCGTCGTCAAGATCCATAGGATCCACTTTGTCGACTACCGCCGTCCTACCAGCATCCATATCCACATCTTCATCTTGGATGTCTTCCTCGACCCTCGCTGTCTTCAGGAGGACAGATGGGCCCACCATGCTCCCAACGAAGAGCAGGTCATCGGACACTTTCTGCAAGGTCGCCGGGATAGTAGTCCTGGCCGCCGGAGGAGATAGCGTCAGCTGGGAAACTGTCCGACCTTCTGCGGTGATCTCCATGGGATAGACGGTACCGTCCTTTATCACGAGGAACAGTGTCTTATCGGTTACGAAAGCGACCTTTGACCCCTCCAATTGGAGGTTCCGTTGGTTGTTCTCTTGGGTTGCGCCGGACGAGGAAATATCACTGACTCGGGGAAGCCATCCGTTTACAGGCAAGACAACGCGCCTAGCAGATTGGTCGATATGTATGATTGAGTTGCTGGACGTGACGATAACACCACCAAGAGAGCTGGGACAGGCAGTGATCTCGAAGCAGTCATACGGCAGGTTCTCGACAGCCGTGAAGACCGGATAGTTACGTGTCACCAGATCCATTGTGAATATGAACATGCTGACCGTATCCTTGAACTCTTTCAGGCGACTGGTTGTAGTAGTCACGTCAGTTTGTCTTCAATCGTAGATGAGACAATATACTGACCCGGTCCATGTCTGCTCTCGTTGGAAAAGGACGGCAAAGGTCGGACTGTTGAATCCAGGGAGGAATGTGAAATCAATAACATGTCGTATGCGTTCGTCTACTTCTGCTGTAAGATCCAAAACGAAACTGGGCGAGTAAGGAACATCCCTGTTGATTTGAGGTCAGATGAAATCGAACACTCGCGCAGAGGATGCCGACCTTGTTTGTTCTTGCTCAAGTAAATCCAGTTCAGCTTGTGTTTGATAGAAAGGCAGGATAGCGAGAGAATCCTTTGGCAGGGACAACGCCGCACAGCGCGAGAGGGGGTCGGCTCTCAGTTGAGACCGAAACAGTGAGGCGTCTATAGTCATCTACGGATGCAACATCAAACCTATGAACGACGAGAATAGAGGTAAATACTACCCACAAGCTGCGGCGCTCGCTCGTATGTGTGGATTGAGACGGTCAGGAGGTCTGAAATTGCATCAGACCACTCCAGCAGTGCGATCTGTTGGCACTTCCGTCAGCATACAATCATCGTGATAATGCATATACTCGCCCACCTTGGCATCCTTGAAAGAAACGAGCAGTCTGTCTAGACCATCTTCTCCGGAGGAGACAATACGGACACTCTCTAGTCCTGTGACGATGCCATGTAATCGGTGTTCTCGGATGAAGTAGAGTCGATACACGGTTGGGGGCAGCAATGCACCATTCTGACCAGTGGACTAGGAAATGATAAGAAAAAGGCTAATTAGCTTCATGTCCGGATTCACTTTCTCGCACCACCAAAACAGCAATAATGTGGGGGTTTCGGAAAACCAGCATATCATTGCGTGAAACCTCTGCGATAAAAACACTGGGGAAACTGAGTACCGCAGATTCACCTTGACCGTACCCATATTGACGAATCCTTCCCCCGACGCGTCCATCTCCACCTCTCCCTCGACAGCCTCCGTACCCTTGCGCACGCTCGCGCGTCGCTCCCGCTCATCCTCCTTGTGCGTAGAAATGGGGGCTAGTTCCTGCCTGACCTCGAAGATGCGAAGGTGATTGGAGCGCGCGACGACCACATTGTACAAGGCCTTTCCGGACACCGATTGGCTGGGCCCAGCAGACTGCGTGTCGTGCGCCACGGTGGATGGTGTCAGCTTCAGACATGCAGCGAATTCTACCCCGCTGGGAGGCAGGATTTCATGTCGAACGGCGTGCATGTCGTCTGGCAATCCTTCTCCCGTTAATCAGCTGGTCTCCAAGGTTTCTCTACAGAATACGAATGTCTTGAGTCGTCTTCGCGTATTGAGTGCCTATAGCGCGTTGTTTGACAACCTACGCGTGCAACGTGAATACGGGTCGCGTTGTCGTCTTGTCCACTCCACGACAGTATTTGCTGAATCCCAAAACACACAGGGCGATCCTCCGAGGTCCTTCGGTGTTGAGGTCAACGTCCAGTTCACAGCTGCGAAGTTTGCGTGCAGCACAGCGTATATATTGATCGTTATTTATCTCAGCTAGATTACGTAATATGGCTTTTTACATACACTCAGCTGTCGTTAGAAATCATTAGTCACCTTTCTCCCTCTGAGATACTTTTCTTCCGACGACGACGATGCCATTCGGAGAGGTTGTTTGCGGCTCTCCTGGAAGCGGGAAATCGACATATTGCTATGGAAAGCATCAGCTGTTCTCTGCTCTCAATCGTCCCATTTCTGTGGTGAACCTGGACCCCGCAAACGAAAACATCCCTTACCCATGCGCCGTCGACATTGCCTCCCTCATCACCCTTCATGATGCGATGTCGGAACACGGTTTAGGGCCCAACGGTGCCATGCTTTACTGCATGGAATACCTCGAGGCCAACTACGACTGGCTGGAGGCTCGCTTGATGGAACTGGGTCCGGAATCATATGTTCTCTTCGATTTGCCTGGGCAAGTGGAGTTGAGCACGAACCATGAAAGTGTGAAGCGGATTGTGAAGAAACTGGAAAAGAGCGGATTTCGGGTGCGTGGTGCGTGTATGTGCGTTGTATGGCATGAAACTGAGCTTCGTTAGCTAGCTGCAGTCCATCTCTGCGACGCCCACTATGTCACCGATGCGTCCAAGTATATCTCCATCCTGATGCTCTCCCTAAGGGCAATGCTGCACCTTGAACTACCTCATGTCAACGTGCTGTCGAAAGTTGACCTCTTGACGCAGTACGGCGATCTTGGTACGTGTTCCTCTGACACCAACCGCGTCTCCGAATCTCATCATCATCGGGGCCATGCTGTTTAGACTTCAATCTCGATTTCTATACCGAGGTGCAAGATCTCTCGCATCTTGAGAACGCGTTGTCTACCGCTTCTCCGCGATACGCCGCATTGAACATGGCGATTTGCTCTCTCATCGAGGATTACGGCCTAATAGGATTCGAGACTTTGGCGGTCGAGGTCACTTTTCCGAATATCCTCCGATGTTCGTCGCACTTATAAAGATACTGTGATACAGGACAAAGAATCCATGCTACATTTAACACGCATTATAGATAAAGCCACCGGATGCGTGTTTGTGCCCTCCACCAGTACGCTCTTACCGGAAGGCGCGGTGAATGATCCGAATGCACCACCAACACAACGACCTAACGCGTGGGGACTCATGTCGAGTGCGATGGGTTCTATCAAAGGCCCTCGGAGCGATATCAGGGACGTGCAGGAACGCTGGGTGGACGCGAGGGAGGACTGGGATGCGTACGAGAAGGTGCAGTGGCGACGGGAAGGGCAGCTGGTGAAAGAGGAAGTGAGGCGCAAGAACGGGAGAAGGGAAAGGAACACTCCCGCCGGAGAAAAGACGTCGTGAACTTAAGCATGTATTTGGTCAACTTGCCATCCTTTTGTATCGATAATTTGTTATATTACAAGTGTTTCACCGCTGAACGAGGGCTCCGTCAAACAGGTACGAGCACGATCTGCGAGTGAGCGTTGACAAAGTAGGGTGCTCTGTAGACCCTCTCGATCTTCCATCCTGACGCATCGAAGAGCGCGCCGAACTGTTCTAACGTTCGCTCTCGCGCTCCATTCATCCCAACCATCATCTTGAAATAAGAAAGACGAACTCAGCTTCACACCACATCACAATGAACATACTCTCACCGTCATGTCGTACAAGTGCGGAAGAAGACCTGCATGTCCAGCGTTGAGCAGTAGAGGGGCCGGCGGTTTAGGCGTGTCGTCGTCCTGGATACCACTGGCAGTTGTGGGAACAGCGAACGAGAGAAGGAACTCGAGAATGAGCAGCTTCGTGGTCGGCTGCGCGGCTCCACGAAGGTTCTTGAGAATCACGATGCACTTGTCGTCTGGCCAGTCGTGCAGGATCATGCGCATGAAGAAGACTGACACGTTCTGCGCAGGTTGAGTGAGAAGATGTCAATAGCTACAGACGGACATGAACGAAAAAGTAATCTAGGGGAAAGACAGGAAGAAGAGAGATGGACCTTGGAACGTGACATCGCCTCGAGCCAGTGCTTCGGAGTACTCTGACTTCCAGAACTGTAGATATACCAATCTCAGCGGGTGGTCCATATCAGAGGCTAAAAACAATGTACCTGCTGCATTTCACCAGACATAGCCGCACGATCTTGAACGATGTACCTCAAGTTAGGATGGGCGCGGGCGAGAAGTACAGTCTGCGATCCTACGCCTCCTGCGACATCTACGACAACACTCCCAGCGGTAAGTGCGCTGAAATCATGGCCTGAAGCACGCATGATCAGCTCAAAATATTCCTATGAAGAATAGAAACATTCTGACCATTCAAGATAGCATCAGCGGGCAAGATCTTAGAGTTCCCTCGCATAGCCATGGAGAAGAACCTCAGGTCATGCTTGTTCTCCGGCAGCTCCAACCACTCCCAGACCGTCAAATCGGTACGGAACGCTCTGTTCAGCGGCGCATCGGTCGGCTGCTCAGAGAATGCGGTCTTGGGGCCTAGCAGTGTTTCCGTGAGATATGCTGACGATTTCTGGCCATGGTGCACGCTAGCATAAACTCGTGAGTGAAGATGACCTGTAGAAATATAATTGAGGATCCGGATATGAGACTGACATATGATCGACCACTGTTGCGATCCCAGACGTTCCTACGTATTTCCCCTCCGGACTACATGCCATTTGATCAGCCAGCCTCTGGACACGGCCCGTAATCATGCAAATGGGTACTTACTTCGCAGGGATCTCTTCGAGGGTCTTTTCTGTATCGATCACAGAAGAAATACGGTTGTTCGCAAATACATCTGGCTCCACTTCTGCGAAGATGTGTTCCGAAGCTAGGAGCCTCAGGATCCGTGCTGCAGACAAGAACTCAACGGTGAGGCGTATACAAGAGACACCAGAAATAACTCACACAGCCTGTTTGCGCTGATGAATGCGAGCCTTGCGATCTCTTCTACGTGGAGATCCTGGAAAAAATTGACCATCGCAGCTTCTTTAGAGAATGGTCGATCGAGTACCTGTCGACCGTATGGCTTCAAATTTCTACAACATGAGCTTGCACAGCGACGCGAAGACCAGACGCTACGTGGGACTACGACGAGCCGTCACAATGAGTGGGCGGCTCACTGATCAAAGTACACACACCTGATGGCTCGTTAGTATGATTGTGTCGCTCGGAGGTCGCACGATGGCGGCAATCTGAGCGGCGGCGGCAATAGCATTCGCAGCAGCTTGCTTGACGACTGGGTCGTCGTAGCACGCGTTCGCGTTTCCCGCCGCAAAGGGCTCTTCGAGGAAGGGGAAGGTCATTCCTCTACGAGAGTAGCTGTCGCCGATTTGCTGGATGGAGTCGTTGACGAACTTGGCTAATGAACGCAAATCTTCCATGGTGAGTTGCTGATGAGCATACCCGACAAGTTATCCCTGCATTTATACACTTTGCACTGGCCATGGGCCATCTCTAGCTTAGGCTAGAGGCTTGGATCAGTCATCAGGATATAAAATGGATTACGAGGTCTATAGCGTAATAGGTAAGCAACAGTGCGCACACATATTCCTAGGGACGAGAGCATTACAGCACCGTGGCTCAACGTGGCGATCGAATGGTGCTGATTGAATTGGATTGAACGGTGCCGGGCTGCTCGCCTCACTTTCAACTCCGCGAACATGTTATCCGTGTGGAGTCTTGGGAAGCGGTGAGAAATGCAGGTGTTAGCATTCGTATTCGAGTCAATGATGAGATGATTCACGATGTATCCTGCCTGTGTCATTACTGCAACATCGACACCAATGACCATGATATGACCTGTTGAAGCTTCTTCTCAGCCAGGGCCAACCAGCTTCCAGCGATTTTCAAAAACGATGGGCGCATCTAGAGGTGTGTGTGTGTAATGCAGACTCCAGAATCTCATGATGTTGACCCGGTAAGTGGTGCGATACGGTGCATCGTCGCTGGGTGACTTGATGTGATACTTTGTGACTCGGGGGCCCCTCTGTGGTCCTGTGTACTATCGATGACCCGCGTGTGCAACACATGTTGCATAAGTGGTCCCTTGCGATCAATTCTCGCACTCTCTCTCTCGGCATCTGTATATAGGATGGACATACCTTTAAGATAATGTACTCAATAGCTGAATTTTTTTTTGTTGCGTGGAAGCAAAGAGGAATCACTTTTGAGATCGTGACGGTGGCTCGCCCCAGAAGAAAGG
>SGPM01000358.1:0-26870 GCA_004802725.1 Antrodiella citrinella
TGAGAGTCTACTTCTGTCGAGGGCAAACGCTGGGAAGCATCTTAGCAAGATAGGCTTGCGAGGCTGTCGGAATGACGATCCCTTCCTGTCAACGCTGAGACGTTTCGTTTCCGAACTTAAAATTTTCTAGTACACTGTGGACGTGGCGGAGATCCTAGGCGATGTTGAAACGACCACACGCGCCTCGAGAGTCGAGACGATGTCAGCCAAATCCTTTTAAGCGGATATTTTGAGTGGTATACTTGAGTGCCACATAGGGTCGATTCGGCGTAAATAAATTTCATCAGCATCTATCTCACGCATTTGCTTATAAGCACCTAATCGTCATGAATCATTGCGATGGCATGCACTGGTCTCGCAAGCCAATCTCGTAGATGATGGACTTGTGCAGTGAGCTCTCAAATTTTCACGTTTAACGCCTCTGAGAGCTGACTTCGTCAAGGGTTTTGATATTACTAGCGTCGTGTTCAATCGAGACTCCCTATGTCTAGGTGCAAGTGAGCCGCACATTCTTCTGGCTTTTGATCCCTTGATAGACGCGCTGGCGAATTTCTTCGACCTTCGACCTTCAACATTAGTACTGTCAATATGGACTCGGTGTGCATTTGGGACGGCGACTTGCCACTTCACATCCCCTGCAGGCACAAGTCAAACCATCGCCTCGCAACAGTCGCAAGGATGGTCATATATAAGTACGTTCGCCAACTTGAACCTCGACATCTTCCGCTCCGTTCGCCACCTTTATACCGCCCAAAGCTCGAAGAATGTCTTCCGAAGCAGAGCAAAAGTGAGTAGGCTATAGACATATACCCTTGAGTATTGCGTACTGAAAATCGGAATTCGTCCAGTTTCTTGATGAATGTTTGGCTAGTCGTATCAATCAGTCAGTATCTTGAGATGTGAATTTACTGACTTCATGCTGAATGTTCAAATTTGGCTCAGCTGTCGTGGTCTACGACATTGTCTTGACATCCCCACGAGAGATTGAATGTATATGGCGCAGGAAGCGCGGAATCGTGACCACGCTTTTCATCTCACAACGATACTTAATGTTGCTTTTGGTCGTTATACGATTGGTAAACACGACCAATCTTATAGTGAGTGTCATCATTTATATCAGGATTTGATGTGCTGCAAGTTTACGAGTTGATTTTACAGACGTGAGCATACCCAAGTTCTAGCCTTCAATGTCCGACTTTATAACGCTTCGTCTGTACAGCTGCGAAGCCATCAATTATCTCAAGATTATCTTGACTTTACTATGTTCGTTTGGCGTCGCTGGTACGTGTTCGGTTCCTTATGTATCGACTCTTCAACGTGGTGTGGATCACTCACGACATCAAAATAGCATTCTCCACACTACGCACTTGGGCAATCTGCGGTCGTTTCAATATCCTTGTTCTCTCAGTGATGTTGTGTAGCGCATTCGAACCCTTTATAAACATCGTAAGTGGTGCAGTCAGCGCATTTACAGACGAAGCTGACATGGATATAACATCAGTATAACTATGCACGCCCGAAGGTGTTTTCTATTGACACCTATGGCTGTGAGATGAATATATACGACTACAGTTTTGCAGATAACTAGTACGTCTATGTCATTCTTGCGTTTGCACGTTACATCTAAGAAGTATTGATTGTGTTACAGCCGTAAGAGAGAACGTACACATTACGACGGTCATCGCTCTAACTGAGAGTTCATTCTACAGTTCCGGCTGTGACTCGGGGTGCTTCTATTCTCACTGATCTGTTGGTACTGGTAATTACATGGGTTAAATCCGCAGACGTGTGGAGGGCAAGTCGACAACTGAAGCAATTCAGACCTAAAGTATCGACGCTCCTCGTCCAAGATGGTGAGCCACTCTCTACTTTAGCTCGCCACGGTTTATGTAACTTATCTTTGGCCTAGGCACCCTTTACTTCGTGTGAGAATCATCCTGCTACCGTACTGCGACCATCACATCACTCACACCAGCGTAAAGGGCTCTATTCATCCTGAACATAATCATGCTTTTGCTAGACGTTTGCTCTATTGTCAATCCAGCTCTGGACCCTTCCACACTCTTTTCGTTTGTCACTTCAGCGTGCGTACCTAATCTTGCCTGATGTTGACCTGTGCTTATACATTTGGACCAGAATCCCTCCTCTCCTTGTTGCGCGGTTCATTTTTGACCTCCGTGATGCATGTCCTCAAGGTCGTACGACTCACTCCAACCATTTGACCACCTTCCAAAATGTGCCTGGGTCCCCAGATGGCGGTGCTGCTCCTCCTCGGCCGACTTCTACATGGTTCAGCGGAGAGACCGATGGGACGTCGATACCGCTAGTGTCCTTCTCGGTTGGTTTGATGTTTGACGGGTCCAACACGACGACTGAGCCTCAGCTCGAAGGGATCAGGTACGTTATCAACGCACCGTGGTACCGTTCAATGTTGAACTGGTGTTCCATAGTGCTACAGAAGTCCAGCATCAGTGCTGAAACCAAGTCCAGGGTACATAGATGTTCTTTGCTGCTATAATGTCTCTAGTATAAGCTATCATTGTCGCGCAGGATGCGTCGTCACCGCGGTTCTCGACGCAGACTCACGTGCACATTACCGAGGATCTACTTATTCGTTCCTTTTACAAATACCGGCCGACGTTCGATGAAAACACTTGGTGATGTGTGTGCACTGTGCACGAAAGCTTCAAGTTGACCAGTGGAATCATGATTGTATCGGCTTTTTATTTAAGTCCCTAATCGGGGAAAGACAAACTTTAACTTTTCGTTTTGCTCGATCATCCCAAAAATTTGCAACGACTCCGAGTCGTTCGTCGTGGTGAACCACGAACATGATGCACGTCTTTGTCATATATTCCGACCAAGCATTCTTACTTGTGTGAAAACCTATCAGCTCAAAGTTCGGAGTGTTCAGATTGTGTGGTGCCTGTTGAGAGTCTTATTCCGGTCCCTGCGTCCAGGTAAGTCTGGCAAGGGTCTCCCATCATAGTATGATGTTCTTTCGTCATTGACCCACGTTTGTATAGGTGTAGATGGGTGTTCAGAATCGTGTTCTTAAGACGGCACGAGTTGAGCGGAGCCGAAGCTGATTCGGCTAGGCTCTGCTCAAGGCTCAAGCCAAGCTGAAGCCTTCAGTGAAGCTGATGCGTCCATATGATCTTGATATGATCACTCAGAACAAATGTCGGCTATACGTTTCTAAACACTGCCTTGCGGCTCAAATACCAGCACTCTCATTCGACAGTCAAATACTAGCACTCTCATTCGACAGTCCACATGAACGTGCTTCGTATGTTCCTCCGACTTGGTGACCTGTGCGCTCTACACCCGGTATGTAAAGGTACCACATCAAGGAAGATGAAAGGTAGGGATGCAGACAATCCCGACCCTAGGCGCTGTTTATAAGTCGTTTGGATTCTTGAACGGAAGAACACACCACTAGACACCACTTCAGGGAGCCCATCTTTCCAGAGCTGCAGTCATGATCTCCCTCGCCTTCATCGCGCTCATCCCTGCCGTCTTGGCTGCACAGGCTCCCCAGTTCGTCTCCCCTCAGCCGTTCGGACCCACAGCTGTATCACCTATCTATGTTGGTGCGAACAATGGATCACTTGCGAAGAGTCCGGTAGTCCCAGGAAAGGTCTTCGACAGATTCACTCAGGTATGACAGGATCTTTTGACTGCATCACAGCTTCTAACGATTCCGCTCTTGTGTTTGAATAGGTCTGGATCGAGAACACTGATTTCGAAGTGGCTTCCACCTCCACGGCCTTCATTGAGCTGGCCAAGCAGGGTATCCTGCTCACCTCGTCCTACGCATTGACTCACCCTTCTGAGCCCAACTATGCTGCTTCCGTCGGTGGTGACTTCTGGGGAATGGGAGATGATGATTTTTACAGCATCCCCTCGAAGTACGTCTAGTCCTTCATATTCTGATATTCATGTCACTCACATACTGTGCTTAGCATCTCGACTGTCTTCGACCTTCTCGAAGCCAAGAACATCTCTTGGGCGTCATACCAGGAGAACATGCCTACGGATGGGTTCCAAGAGTACAAGTACGTGTTCCTATTCAGCGTTCTCCTCCATATCCTCACTATGATTATAGCTACACCCAGCCTAACTACCTGAACTCCTCTGCGCCTCCGTACACTTACTGGGTGCGCAAGCACAACCCGCCCGTTCTGTACGGCTCCGTCTCAACCGTCCCCGAACGCTTGACGAAGATCAGGAACTTCAACGATTTCGCGGTTGATGTGAATGCTTCCGCGATCCCTCAATGGAACTTCATCACTCCCAACATGGTCAACGACGCACACGACACAGATATCGACTTTGCTTCTGACTGGCTCGAGTCATGGCTCGTCCCCCTCCTGTCCAACCCCAACTTCAACGACAACAAAACTCTCATCCTTTTGACTTTCGATGAGAATGAGAGCTACGACATCAACAACCGTATTTATTCCATCCTTTTGGGTGGCGCTGTTCCCGAAAACCTGAAGGGTACCAACGACTCCACCTACTACACGCATTACTCCATTCTCAGCTCCGTTGAGGCCAACTGGGAGCTCGGATCTCTTGGTCGTCAGGACACCAACAAGTGAGTCTTATTTTGAAGGGACGTTTGTCTGCGTGAGCTAACGCGGGCTGTAGGACCGTGAGCAACGTCTACGACTTCATCGCGAGCACTGTTGGCTACAAGAACCTCAACGTGACCGGTAACGATATCCCCTTGACGAACCTTACGGGTGACATCCCGGGACCTCTCAGTAAGTGACACCGTGTCTTTCGTCATTCTTCAATCGGCTCACGCGACCTCCAGACGCCCAATTCTACGTGCCCTTCTCTGCGCCCAACGTCAATGCCACCGGTGCTGGTGGTGGACCCGTGTTCGTTGCTTCGAACCTCAACACCTCCTTGACTCCCCAGGTCCAGCCTGCGCCTGTCAACCTAACCGCATCGAACCAGACTGTTCCCGCAGCCGTCACTGGTATCACTCCTGGAGCTCCTGCTCCTCCTGCTGCTACCCATACCACAAGCGACGCTGCTAGGCTCGCCGGATCTGTTGCGGCCGCGTTCGCAGCAGGTGGCGTCGCTCTCTTCATGTTGTAGATGACAAGGGACATAGGCTATTGTTAATGTTGTAGTCTACCTTGTGTTGTTTAAAGTATAATCGTCGTGGTTCGCTCTGCACCCATGCAATGGAAACTGTCGAAACTAAGTTTGTTCGTTGCATGAGGTGCTCGGAGTCTCAGGCCGGTCGCGCAGAACGAGGCACGGGGATAAGAGATAGGACTGAAGGAACGTCTGGCAGGAGCTGGTGGAGCTGGCAGGACAGATTCCTGTGCAACAAATATAGCTCTTGGGATTGGTTAGGGCATTTGTCGGAGGATAGTGTTTGCACATGGTTACAACATGGTTACTTTTCAAAGCCTTTGTACTTTATGAAAACGTCTACCCGCTTTCGGTATTTTACCGGAACGGAACAGCGAGTGGCAATTGTGCCTCTAAGTATTGCAATTGGCAAACCTTGACACTGGCACGAACGTGGTAGCTGACATATGTTATTTTCCACGATTGCTGTTTGTGGTCGCCATGAACAAGCAGGTAAGTACTTCCGAGTGACTGACGACCGGAGAACAAGCCACAGGTCCGAGTGACCGAGTCGTCCCAGTCAACATGATGATACTGCCACAAGTATGTCTTCCGCATCCACATATGCCCTATACTCATTCCGCGACGAATGTCGTCGAAGCTCAAGCTTCAAACTCCCAGCTTGCGCAATGCAGATCTGCCGTTCAAAATTTGTCGGACTTGACATTCCAACTCAGCTCAAAACAGCTGCCCCATGCTTTAGCCTTTAAGCGAGCGTTGACGCGGATCCGATGTATCATACTACCATCATGCGGGTGCAAATACTGAGTGACATTCACTTAGAGATCGAGAGATCGGACAGCAAACCTGGGGAGGAATTCTACTGCTACGATATCCCTGTTCATGCAGAACAACTAGCACTTCTAGGCGATATTGGATGGACCTTGGAAGACAGGCTACTTATCTGGCTGACGGAGCAGCTGAAGAAGTTCAAAACAGTGTTCTTCCTGTGTGGTAATCATGGTGAGTACCTCTATTGTGGCGCACGAGCACAGGTGGATTTGACTTGCGACTTCCAGAGCCTTACCGTTCATCTATTGTACGTGTGACGAAATACTTATTCCCTATCGTTTACCCATCCTAAATGCTTTTCTGTTTGTAGGAGAAGAGTCACTCAAGGTTAGAGGCTTTCTCACTAGAGGTCAACGCCGATCCCTCGCTCGGGCAATTCATCTTCCTCAACCGGACACGCCACGACGCTTCTCCCATTCTAACCATCCTCGGCTGTACGCTCTGGTCCGCTCTCAACCCAGACGACCTGGACATTCTCTCATGGTCTCTCACTGACTTCAAACGCATCGACGATTTTAATCCTGACGTCTACTCTGCCGCACACCGCAAAGACGTCGAATGGCTCAACACCACAATCTCTGCTATGGCGAGAGAAGAGCCCGAGCGGAAAGTTGTCGTGTTCACACATCACGCGCCTACCATCCCGGACACCGCAGATCCAAAGTTCATGGACCAGCCCACGGGCTCCGCGTTTGCGACTGAGCTGACGAAAGGGCCGTGCTGGGTCTCCGGGAATGTCGCCCTCTGGGCGTTTGGGCATACCCACTGGAGCTGCGATTTTGTGAGAGAGGGTGTGAGGGTGTATAGCAATCAACGTGGGTACAGAAATGGGGACAAAGGTTACGATGTTGCGAGGGTCTTGGATCTTTGAGGGGTGTCCTATGCTGCAAGTGAGTATTCATATCATCGTCTCGGGCCCTCGAGTCTCATAAGCTCCCTTCCAACGCAAGTCGTTGTCAATGTCACGTCACGTCACGTCGTTGTGAAATGCATTAGATCGGTGCTGAACAACAAAAGAGAGATCCTGTTGCGGGATATGAGAGTACACTATGCCAAACGTAAAAAAGCAGCAGCTCTATCATTGTCATGCCGTAGTGCGAAGTACGAAACCGGACAATCAGAAGTGGATGGGCTTGTCATAGGTAGCCATGGCTGCCTCCTTGAAGGCCTCACTCAATGTGGGCTAAACAAGCAGGGAAGGTAAGTATAAGGAGCGATCGGAGCAAGAAATGACATACGTGAGCATGTGTTGTGCGAGCAACATCCTCAGAGCTAGCACCGTACTCAATAGCCAAGACAGCTTCACCGATCATCTCACCAGCATTAGGACCTAAGACACGCCTTCAGTACTGCGCCGTAACAAAATTCGCAAGTGTACCCACCGATGATGTGGACGCCGAGTATCCGGTCAGTCTCCTTCTCGGCAAGGAACTTGACTTGACCCTCGGTGTCGAGGTTGGTCTTCGCACGAGAGTTAGCGGCGAAAGGGAACTTGCCGACCTTGTATTGGACACCCTCCTTCTTCAGCTCCTGCTCGGTCTTGCCAACCCAAGCGACCTCAGGGTGGGTGTATACAACAGATGGGATAGCGGCGTAGTTGACATGTCCGTGACCCGACTTGATGTACTCGACGGCGGCGATACCCTCCTCCTCGGCCTTGTGTGCAAGCATGGGGCCGAAGGTGACGTCACCGATACACTTGATGTTCGAAACGCTGGTCGTGAACTGGTCATCGATGATAATGCGACCCTTGTTGTCGACTTCTACGCCAATCTTGTCGAGGTTGAGACCAGTGGTCACAGGGCGGCGGCCCACGGCCACGAGAACGACATCGGCTTCAAGCTGTATCAGGCATTAACAACGTGTGTCTGTCAGCAATGACGCGTGCAAGGCTCACCTCTTCCTCCTTGCCTCCCTTCGCCGCCTCGGTCTTGACGTAGACCTTGCCGTCCCGCTTATCAGCAGAGATGACCTTGGTGTTCAACAGGAACTTGAGACCCTGCTTGCTGAGCGACCGCTGGAATTGTTTCCTGTGACCACGAAATTGAGTCTTAGTAGCGACCTGATGACTGAATGTACATACGAGATCTCCTCGTCAATACCGGCACCGCCGATCGACCCCAAGAACTCGACGACGGTGACCTGCGACCCCAACCGACTCCATACACTGCCCATCTCCAGACCGATGATACCGCCGCCAATGACCACTAGCTTCTTGGGCACCTCCTGCAAATCCAGTGCACCTGTAGAGCTGACAATCTGCGTCTCGTCGATCTCAATGGCGCCACCGGGGAAGGGGGCGACTTCGGAGCCAGTGGCAATGATGATGTTCTTTGCCTCGACCTCGGTTGAACCGCCATCGTTCAATTGTACAGAGATCTTGGTCGGGGAAACAAATGACGCGGTGCCTTTGATGTAATCGACCTTGTTTTGCTTGAAGAGGACCTCGATACCTTTGGTCAGACCAGTGACGGCATCGGTCTTAGCTTTCAGCATGACAGGCAAGTTGAGCGACACTCCGTCGACTAACGATACGGGGTCAGCCGAAGGAAATATATAGAATAATATGTAAAATGAACGCACCGTCGATACCGCGTCGCTTCATGTCGTGTTGCGCTTGATGGTACATGTGCGAGTTGTTCAACATGGCTTTTGAGGGGATGCAACCGACGTTCAGGCATGTTCCGCCAAGGGCACCCCGCTTCTCAATGCATGCCGTCTGTGGTAGGAACGGTCACGAATGTATGTATGGATCTAGGAGGAAGTATCGCACCTTCAAGCCCTGCTGTGCTGCCTTGATAGCTGCAACGTAGCCACCGGGACCTGGAAATCTCACTGATCAGCTGTATATACACACTGATGAACAATATTAATACACACCTCCACCGATGATAATGGCATCATATGGCTCCGACGACGAAGCGTAACCTCTCGCTGCCTGCCACCGTGCAGCCCGTGCCAACGCGCGAGCAGCGCTCTACAAATGACAAGACATGAACAATTCGTCTTTCACAACATAGATTCTGAACATACCCGTTGTGAAGCCCGCTGCAACTGCAACATCGTGGAATGAAAGTGACGGTGTTCGACAAAAGTTTTAGAAATTGGAATGCAAGGAGTAAAAAGACGCCCTATTCTGTCTCGTCACCGTCGGGCAGGCGCTCCGTAATATCCCGGCCGGATCCTCTGCCTGTGACAGAATCACCGAACGTCGGCCGAGGTCGAGGTCTTACAGGGTCTTTCGTGAATGTACACTGCCAGTACACTATGCCCGCTGTTAAAAGTAAATGCATCCGATATCCGTGACTCGTACTGATCATCCCATGAATTGACTGACCAATGGTCCTGCTCAAGATGTTCAAAGACACCGCGGACAGCCTCCTGACAAGGACCGAAGCAGATGACTGACAGGCAGAGAGGACGACGACGGTACCGGGGATGACAACTCGCAGCGCTTCACGGTCACCGTATCTTACCCGATCACAATGTCGAGTCAGTCACAGTCAGCATCGACCGTTCATGAGCCTTGTTATAACCAACGAATAATGAGAGGATTGTGTATGTAAAGTATGCTCGCTCCTGATGTGTTACTTCAAGTTCAAGTTCAACGTCGTCTAGGAGGTAGCGCTTGTACTGATTCTCAAAATGGTAACTATCATGAAGGCGTTGGTAAGCACGCACAAACATTGCTTTTCAGCAACTCTCCAATTGCAAGCTCCAAGTCTCGTATTTTTCGTCTTGTCCCAAGTCACTTTGATCATGGAAGTCATCCTCATCCTCCTTCAATGCGACACCCTGATGTTCCCTCCATTTGTTTGAGTAATATCTCTTGTACTATGATTCACCATTTCGCCATCTTGACTCGCCCACCTGCTCGTCGCCTGCATCTTAGATATCTTGCAGCTCGCCGTTTGCTCAAGCCAACCTTCGGCGGTGTTCTTCCCTGCTCCGACGTTGTGTGTGTTCCGGGACGAAATTGGGTGTGAGCATGGTACGAGCCATCTCATCAACGCCCGTCCTCCACATTCGCGAGGAGCAGATTGTCCAAGACACGTCCGATTGGAACCATATCTGCGCTCTATGCACTGCAAGGCTTTCTTTGGTCACCGCTTCTACCTTATTTTACCCTTCGATGTCTACTCATGGGGGCATCTGGAATTCTAGAGTCGTCGGACGCGAGTCAAGTTAAGCAAACATTGTTCCTCATCAGGTAAGCCCGCGATTTACTATGAAGAAGCTCGCGGAGTTGTCCAGGTACGATTGCCAATCAATGACAGGGAAGCGCCCTGCCATTTTCTGAAGTTTCTTCCGCAGTGAGTTGTGGTTGATCATTATCATGGTCTTGACGTTTCTTCTTGAATATCTTTCGTCGCATAGTTGCACCCTTCTTCGAAAAGGTGACTCCTTGACAATCGGAGGCGCAGTATGGGTTCAAATCCCCGAAAAACGAAATCAAGACTATGACTCAACGAAGAGTTCGCCGCTTTTTCTCCCGCCCTCCCATGACCAGATACTGCATGCCCGGCTAATGACCTCGCTCCAACTGACGGATCATAAATGCCATGGACAGCAGCCGGAATGCCCGGGGCCGCGAGGCAGGCCGACCACCCAGCACATTCCTCATGTCAAACAACGCTGTCGTGCTTACCGCCAGTTAGTTGGTAGAGTAAACAGTTGATGGGAGGGAATGTCGTGGTTTGGAACTTGCAAGACTATGTACGTGCAAGGGTACGTACATGCAAGCAAGCGTGCAACGTTCCTCCGTTTCGGCTATACGTGAACACCCTGCGCCACAGTCTGAAAAATCGTAATCCGCTCTTGGAAATCGTACTTGCGCACGGGCCCAGTGATCATTCAGAAGTCTAGCAACAAGCTTCTGCTATTCTTGATCGGCGCTCCGATTTTGCAATGGCGGATTCTTCGAGACAAATTTCGTGGGGTTTGGGGAATACTGCGTCTCAGAAGCATGCCCGTCTCACCCATACACCCTGCCCATGTCGAGAGTCAATTGCAGGAAGAACCCGCCTTTACATAGCGAGTGAGTGTCATGCATTTTAGCCGAAGGCTTCTCGTGTTTCGGCGGCCTTTTCGCCACGACTGCTTTTGTATACACAACGGACTAAATGAAGTGTTTCGGCCTAGATTTCTGCAAGGTTTCTGCTCGTATGACTGCTTTTTGACACCACTGGCCATGCATCACCTCACTTATGGGCTGTGGGCAACCATGTGCGGACGTGTCCATGCGCCGTCAGAGCGGGCAGCCAAGTTTTACGGCAATTTCTACGCTCGTTCTCTTGGCTCAGATCTGGACACGTCGAAATTTGAGGATCGATGCTTCTGTCGTCTCGCCTCCGCATCAACCCCACAAGCGAGTTCCCATAAGCGGAAACGAAGGTGTGCTCCAGGAAGGTATAAAAAGTCCTCAGGATATCTGGGATTCAGTATCGCCCTCGTCCTACAGACTTTTGCGACTCAAGCCTCATTCTTTCCATCTTCAGCCCTTCTCACCAGTCCTTACCAGCCATGTTCTTCTCCAAGTTCGTCCTCCCCGCCGTCGCTTTCCTCGGCGCCGCCGCCGGTGTATTCTCCAGCCCCATCGCTTCACCCGTTGTGGGCTCTGACCTCGTCGCTCGTGGAAACGGCGGAGACGTCTACAACAGGTGCCAACAAGTGTACGACTCTTGCGAACCTCACATCAGCGCGATCGGTAATTCCGGCCTGCCTTTACATATATTGTCGCCTCCAAAACTTATCTTTCTTCAACAGTTCAGGCTAAGGTCGTCGCAGATGTCACAGTTGCTATCGATGCTGTCGTTGATGTTATGGCTGTGGCCCAAGTTGATTTGGAAGCCTTCGTTGGTATTGATATCACTGCCTACATTGATGTCATCGTGGCTATACACATCAAGCTGTTCATTGTATGTATCATGCTCGACTTCAAAACCTGATTGTCATTACTAACAACCCATTGTCTTTACATTAGGCGCTGTTCGCTGCTCTCAAAGGCTGCACTTTCGTCACTGCAGAGATCCTGGCCCAGATCAGTGCCTGCATCAACGCTTACCTCGCCGTCCTGGTGAAGATCAATGCTCATGTCTGTGGACAGATTGGTGCTGGGTAAGAACATTCTCGACAACGCTGCGAACCTTCCACTCACTCGATTGGAATGATCTAGGCTTCCGGCATACATTCAAGCCTTCATCCAGGTTAAGCTCAACATCCTTGTCAGCATCCTTGCCATCGTCAACGTCGGCATCTCGTTGTAATTGCGCAAGTGTCGAAGAAGTGTTGCACATCCGGGTGGTTGTTTGGGCTCAAAACACGTCGTTCTTTCCCTCTTCGTCTTCAATCTAGTATAATTAGGGTTGCTTTCTGATAATCTAGCTAGTTGAATTCAATTCCTGTCGTTCACTGCGTCTCTATCATACCATTGATCATACCTGAGTGTGTGAATTAGGGAGTCGAAATCTAATTCCATATTCGACGGATCGTTGGGCATCTTCCCGCTTTTCCCGAGCATTTATTTTTACTCTTATATATGTGGACCGTGGTACGTCTCACACTTTCAAGCTTCGAGTTCTGCCATGACAGCCACCAACTCTGGGACACCAACGGTCCACCCATCAGCAGCGATTTACACCAGCTTTACACTCCATTTCTACGACTTGGTCGTTCATTTATCCAACAGTTTCGCGTGGTGCTGCTCTACACAAAATGTTCTTCTCCCTCTCTTCCGCAAACACATCGGAGCCCAAGCTCATCTGGACATCGGTGTCGGGTCGGGATACTACCTCATCGCCTCTATGTCACAGCTGGCTGAAGTGGAAAAGCTCACCCTGGTCGACCTCAGCCACGACGCGCTGCAATTCGCTGAACGCCGTCTCAAGCGCGCTGGACATAGACGCGCTATCGTGACGTTAGAGCATGACACCTTCAGGCCTTTCCCTTTGTCCATGCATGCGCAATACGATTCTGTCTCGATGTTCTACCTGTTCCACTGCTTGCCTGGAAAATTTCCGGAGAAGGCTGACCAGGTTCTCACTCAAACCAAGACGACCGTGAAGCCGGACGGCGTCGTCTACGGCGCGACGATCCTCGGGCAAACACATAATTGGATCGGAGGACACTTGATGAACCTTTATAACAGAAAGGGCGTGTTCTCCAACTACAACGACACAAAAGACGGTCTTCAGGAGGCGTTGACGAGGCATTTTGCAGATGTGGAAGTGGAAGTGGTCGGCAGAGTGGCTTTATTCGTGGCGAGGAAACCAATCTGGGAAAGATAGTGACTTCAAGTGAGCATCATCTTCGTCTTCCTTGCAGACATTGCAGCTTACAACTGTTGCTAGTAGTTTCGACCTCACCACCATTGTATGCCTTGTGACGCCAAACGCCATCGACGAAAGACTGCCTGTCGAGGCAACCGTCCGGAACGACGCACATAGGTATGTTCGTGAAAGCTATATACCCACTCGCACGCGCCCAGTAACATCAAATGTTATTTTTGAGACGTCTGGAACGTGCGGTATGTGGCAGGGCTAGTTTGACAACACAGAACCATTCTGACGGCAACCAACGTCTGCATCCGACGACCGCAGCTTCGATTGCAGAACGCAAGAGGCGGAAGTTGGAGATGAATACACCAAAGTGTAGAGGATGGACATTCAATGGTTTGCGAAAATGCCTGTACTTGGTGGGTAAGATCGCGAAGCCCTGTGCGTGAGGCTCGCGCCTTTCACAAATTTGCTTTCATACCCGAAACATTTGTGAACACTGCCAATCTCGGGATCTTTATAAGAGCCCGTTCAGGAGAATGCATTGTAAGAAGTCGCGCTGCGAAGGCTGCTAGCACTTAATGGTGAGACGATATACTTGTTCATGACGTGAATAACGAGGAAACGCGTCGCGTCGCGTCAAATCCGATGGGAGGAGGCAGTGAACGTTGAACATCATGTCGATATATCTTGCCTTGTACGAGGTTGTATCAAAGAATCCATGTCTGCTCGTCGCACCATAACAGAGTACTTTCTACATTCTGAAGTATCACCGTGCTCCCCATTGTATCATAACCACGCTATGTACTATTATCGTGTAACGCCCCCCACCAAATTCGCAACCTTCGCCAAACACGGCTTCACCATCTACTGCTCCAAAGTTCTCTTTCTTCAAACACCACTTGCAGTGGCTTTTTCGCCCTGTCCCTTTCGGTGATGAGCTTGAACACTTGCCACTCGTTTTCTGGTGTCTTCCTCCCCTTAGCTATCCCCGAGCCCGTCAGAAACGAATCAGAACAATGGGTTGGGAAGTTGACCAGATGTAATGTTTTGAGGCAAGGACAAGGGACGGTCCAGGTAGCATCCTCCCAGTCCGCTTCGTTTGCTAAGTACGCATCCTCTTCCACTTCAACAGGGGGATCAAGACCCAATGAAGACACTTCAGAGCGGGACACTTCGGAGCGGTGATAAATCACGTCCGGGTCTTCTTCGGGGCACAGAGCAAAGACTAAAGGGCGGAGAGCCATACCAGGCTCGACCACGATTGTCGTCAAGGCGGCAAGTTGCTTGAATAACGCGGCCCAACAGCCCGCGAGGATCTCTACTCCATCACTCATCTCCGGAAAATCCAGGTGCAGGACGGTTATGGAGGACCAATCGAATAGACGCAGTCCGAACGTCGCCGCGCTCATAATGAGGTCGTTGTAGCTACGCGCGTAGAAGCTGAAGGAGTTGTCTGCTGTTAACGTGGGTCCTGTGCTGAATGTGAGCGAAGTCAGGTCAAGGACGGTGTGTCCCCTGAAAACGTGGTGAAGCATCCGTTTGGTTGCGTTCGTGAGGCCAAGCTCCATATCCAGGTAGTCTCCACCCACGATGTTAAGTGTTGTCGTAGAGTCGTCAGGAAACTGAATATAGTTCAAGAGGTGACACAGATGCGTGCAAGAGATGAACTCGCATGCACGAAGGGCACGCAGATGAACTCGGAGGTTTGGTCCCGCGTTCGAAACGAAGAGGATGCCCCTGAAATGAATATGTTCCAATGGTGCATTGAGAAACACGTCCACTAGGTCGGAAACCGAGATGCAGGTACCAGTGACAGAGCTTTGAGGAGAGATGAGTTGGAATTTAAAAGTTGAAAAAGGAAATGTGACTCACGACATGAAGAGCGCTCGAAGTTGTGTGGAAGGGGGTCGTAACAACTCAGACGACCTTGAGTTCAAAGAGAGGCCGGCGTCATCCTGCACACAGAGATACAGCATGGAAAGATGTCGTTCAATGTGAAACGAAAAGGTGCGAACGGTAGATGAAGCCAAGAGAACACGGCTAACTGTCTGCCAGTGGTAGCGAGTTGCTGCACAGGATCGTACGAACGTGACGATATCCGTTGCTCGACTGATACCATCCTCCGTTACTCTGGACGAGTACGCCGAATTCCATCTCACCCGTAGAGGTAGATCCTCCCAGGGTCCGTTCATGAGGTACATCATGTTGCGACTGGAGAAATTTTCAATCGTCGCCCACAGTCGGGTGGAGTTGAGAGCCACTCTGCGCCACTGACGGCACACATGCGACAAGGTGAGTGCAGGGAAGGAGTGGTCGTCCGCAGCATTCCGGGAACACAGATAAAATATCGTCTCTAGGATCTTGCAAACGAGAGGCGCCGTATCACCATCGTAGGAATCACCCCAGGAATCGGCGTAAGGGGAAGTTCGCATGGTGTTTCGCTACGACCGATCGACGATTAAGAACAGCGTGAGTAATAAGCTTGTAGCTAACGAGGCTGCGCTCACCGCAATCCGAGACGCCTCAAGAACGTGCTTCAAGAGGGAGCAAGACGACAGTGGAATCCCTTTAAGTTATAAACGATCAGCGGCGCAGGGGCTTGGTAGCAGCAGGAGCAGGAGCAAAGCATCCTGAAGAGGGGTCAGACGCAGAATGTTGTCAAGATAATGGAGTGCCCCTCCGATCATGGTATGATGCATGCTATTCAGAGTTTCTTGGGTATATGTACCGCAGGCTTCGGGGAGCAAGAATCGTTGTCACGGCAGCAGGAGACCGAGGTTGAAAACACGTACCATCCGACCATGCGCCGTTGGATAAGATCTTCGCAGTTCATAAGAGCTGCGGCGATGATTCGAACGTCCTAGAGATCAGTGCTCAGCTATAATTCGCAAACGAATTCGAACGACTGTGTGGTATATTGGATACTTATAGTGATACATTGTCATTATATTTACCATAACTGTCAAGATAATCAGTGCGACGTATTTGCGACGTATTATTAGAACTTACTCTAGAATCTAGATCCTAACGAAGGTGTCCACACAAATAATGATAAGAGAACGAAGAGACTCGTTTACGACTCGGAGATATTGAAGTTGGACTTCTCCAATGAGGACCATTCGAATATAGGGAAAGGATGTGCCTCCGTATTGTATACCCATTTATCGAGAGGAACTGGATCCTCATCCAGGAATAGCAGGTAGAGGTATTTGAGTCTAAAAAGGTGCATCAGCAGACCGCAATCACATCCGAAACATGTCACCTCACGTTTCAGCAAGGAAGAAGCTATAGGACAGAACGTCGTAAACGGAGATTCAGGTACCACGCACAATTGTTGGGCGTACCTCGGCATATCGTCGTGCTGTCCGCCATCGGTGACTGCCACATTCTTCAATGGAGCGTAAGCTACCTCTGTTCTGGCTTCCTTCTCCAACGCTTCGAAGATGACCCACCCGCGGTCTCGCCACAGCTCGTCTCCGGTCGCTTTCCATAAGAGATACATGGACTCTACGGTCTGCAAACAACAGTTGAAACTTTAACACAACATGCTTAAAGTCAAATCATCCACGTACTTCTGGTCGTAGATAGTAGTTGCGGTTGGAGACCTCGTAGTCCCTCACATTGTCCATCAAAGGCTTGTCCTCTGTCCCAGGGGGGAGACTCCCCGTCCCATTCACTTTCCAATCTGTGAAGGCATCAACCCACAGACCACTCGGCACCGGTGCAGTCGGAAACCTCATAGCAATCAGTTCTGGTGAAAGCCCCGATGCCTCGTCCGCGTACATCCGCCAACACGTCTCTCCTAGCCCGATAGCCGCCCACATATGGAGATCACGTACATCGTGTCCGGAGAGCTTCTCAGCTTGCGATGGGGTGAATCCTTTGTGCGCGTTAGAGAAGACATCAGGTGGAAGGGTGTGTACACCAAGTGCGAGGAGTCCAGGAAAGAAACAGGAGAGGTGTTCCATCCGGTAGGCTGGCGTGTCTCGGAACCCGTAAATGTCGGTAATGTAGAGTAATCCGCGCCGCGGAGTCACGTATAGCATTTTAGTCATAACGTGGTTGATCGTGCGCATGTCTGTAGAGACACAGTTGCAGTGTACTCATCGGCAGTGAGGAGTCTTATACAATGACTTACACATGTCTAGGCTCCAATCATCCTTCTGGCCAGTCAGGAGATAGTACTTCAAGAGGTATTCGTGGCCGCTATCAGATCCCCCACCGACACTGATGCTTCCTGTTTTGGATGAGAGATGTACACATACAGCTAGGAATACACGTACTGTCCAACGGTTCACCATTCATCAGACCATAACTTTTCGGCAACATGCCGGTTTCACTCAGGTTGACCTGCCTCAGGTTGTCAAAAATCTTGGCCGACTACAAACACGATCTGAACATCAACACCAAGTCCCCAACCAATGAAATGCAAGCGACTTACGCGATCATAGTGCTCCTTCTTGCCGGTCAATCGTGCGAGGTAAGCGTATTCGAGTTGACAGCTCGCAACTTCAGCAAGCGATCCAGATATACCACGATCAACAGGAAGTCCTCTGGTATCAACTGGTATGAGGCGAGATGCACGCCGACATATTCTGAAAACTCACGTTAAAATATCAAAGCCAAACCTTGGAAAGCCGCTCCCAGTGTCAAATGCAGGTGCAAGTATACTGGCGAGTTCATCCGCTTTCTGAAGGAAGACAGCTTCGTTCGATAACGCGTACGCAGACAGCAAGCCCCCGAGGTAACGAATGGCAGTCTCGAAGAACGATACCTCTCTGTTCATGTGAAGCTTGGCCGATTGCGCCTTGAAATCCAACTTCGCCGTGTCAAAAACATCTGTACTAAGGGTACATGTGGGGAAAAATCACGTACTCGTTGAATGGTAAAATCCGACTGCGAAACGAATGCCATTGCTCTTTCGAATTGCTCCGTGAGTCCCATGAGTAGCATGGTATCCAAGCTGTCGAAGACAGTGACACCCCATCCGTTGAAGCTGGGTTTCTCTGCCTTAGCAAATGATATCAGATAGGACAGCGAAATATGTGCACATACTTGTCTTTCGGATTTTGAGACAATGTAAGCAGCTCATCATGCGGAAAAGCATACTGCTCGTATCCCGAGTAGGCATGAATGAAAGCTTCCTTCACTTTCTCCGCCCGCCTTGCCCATGCCTCCGGTGGCGTGAGCTGCGTCTGGAAAATGTGTCAGTTGGCGAATGAAGATAAAATGAAAGTTGGTTGTTCGCACCTTGGACAAATTTCCATACTTATAACCTTCATAGTCACTATTCACCGATTTGTGTTCACCTTTTATTAGCTTCGGCAACCCCACCCATTGGAAGCGAATTCGGTCCCCGGTCCCAATGGTCAGGTAGAGGAAGAAGAAAACGAGTATGGCGACCACCGCTATCACGACATGGCGAAAAGACGAATGTAGTTGTTTAAGAGAGGTATTAGGTCGCGTGAACATGGGCTCGAGACCGACGGAAAGTTGCTGGGAACGATCTGAGCAAATCGCAGAGGGTATCTAGCAAAACCTGGGGTATCACAGAGAAAAGAAAGTCGATACTACCGCACACGCCACCGGACATTATTATAAAAGATGTCTCTGCCGACTTCAAGCCGTTTCGGAAGAGATCATGGGCGCATGCGACGAACTATAACTGGTGCCAAGACCTTCGGCTATCGTACACTAATAATACAAATAGACCGTCAGCTTTTGCTTTTGAGTTTGTCGTGTTCCTCTGAAAACGATTCTACACACTTTGTTATGCCCTCAGGAGTGGACATGTCAGATCACCGGAGGTTTTCCTGGACGAATTTCAAACGTTCATAGCGAGGTCTGCTAGCAAAATTGAAAGGATCAAGTTAGGACTCATGACTCATGTCATTTGTGAGTCTCAAGAATAATTCGTTTGAAATATTATTTTGAACATAGCATAGTACATGTTTTTTGATTGGTATTACAAAATCATAATTGTTTTGTTATGCAACATTCTACGATATCTTAGGCTGGTACGCTGCTCTCTTCCTTCAACCATCCTTGCTTTGCTTCACTTCATATCAATCACATTTCTACATCGTATCGTCGACCTCTTGACCGGATGACCCTGCGGAATTCGACCTTGCGAATCCCATCTTGCTAGAGCGTCTTGCGCCCGATTGAACGCAGCGCCCGAGCTGGCACTGCAAAGTTGACAGATTGCGCTCGTTGGACTCGACCACCGTCGACGATGAGCACCGCGGCGTTCCCCTCGCTGTCCTGGATCTCCGAACCCCAGTTAGCGAGGACGCCGTACTCGCAGGAGAGGGCGCTGGACGACCTGGACGGCATCAGCTATGCGCTGCACCTCTTCTTGGCCTCGCATATGATCGAATGCGAAGAGTTTTGCCACAAGAACGACCCTGAAAAGTAGGGGGACTGTTTCTTTTGCACGAGAAACCATTTGGGGCTGATGGGTATCGCAGGCAGCGACTCTACTACGCATCGGGGTTCGGGCTCATACAATGTGTGAAGGGTCTTATGTCGTTCGAGGACGAGGTGCGTCATCATCAACTTTGGCTTCTCAATCTCGTCTGAACGTCCGAACAGGACCTCCTTGCAGCCATTGGATATGTGAAGAATGGCAATAATGTCGCTTCAGCGCATCGGAAACGTGGGGCTTCACTCCCGACGCGTCTCGCCGGCCTCCTTGTCGGTACTCTGAATCAAACGGGCTCGAATTGGATCGGTGGTATGACTCCCGTGGAGCGGCACGCAGAGTTGGTCTACGCAGAGACCTTGTATGAAAGAGTGAGCATCTGTTGTGTCACCCGGTCCGATCCGTTCATGACTGCGGCGAAGGCAATAGTTGGGATAGCCTATTCCGGAGATTGGCTCGCATTCATCAAGGAGGCGTGCGTGTGCTGCTGTACTCTTTTTTCTTCGTTTTTACCGACTTCATACAGCTTGAACCTTCGGACAGCATTCAACACTTATCGTCTGCTTGGCAAGTTCATCGAGCAGGCGGACGCTGATGCTGTTGCTAAGGGCAAAGGTCCGGAAGACCTGACTATTGACCCTCATTTCCGCTCCGGCGTGTATCTGGGCGTTGGCTCCTCGAACCTCATGCTATCCATGATGCCTTCACGGTTGCAGAGTCTTATCGAACTCTTCGGGTATAGAGGTGACCGACGCGTTGGTTTGAACTTCCTGTACAGAGCGGGAGGTTGGACATCATCATCGTCAGAGCCCTCGGTGGATCTCGGTATGGTCAATGCACGCTCGAATCTCACTCTCAGATACTCACTTATAGCAATAGCTCACGAGGGCGTCAGAAGGACCCTTTGCGACATGGCTCTGCTCATTTTCCATCTCGTCCTCTCAAGCCTCACATACGAAGGGGTAGATATCAAGATGGCCGAGAAGATACTCAACTACAACTTGAAACGATACCCAAACGGCGTGTTCTTCCTCTTCGGACAAGGTCGTCTCAGCCTTTGTCGGAGTCAACCCGCTGAAGCGATTGAGTGCTACAAACAAGCCTTGGCGGCTCAGTCACAATACCGCAACTTAAATCACATATCTTATTGGGAGATGGCGATAGCTCACATATCTTTGTGGGACATTGAGGCTTCTTTGGCGAGTTGGACGCATCTCGAAGCCGAAGCCACGGTGAGTTGCATGCCTCGTTGTACGTGAACTTGACACGAGTTTAGTCCCAGTGGTCGAAGGCAACATATACGTATGGTATGGCCGTATGTCTCTCGCAGCTCGGCGGGGAGAAGCGTACTGCGGAGGCGGCCAGGCTCATGGCTCTTGTCGCCGGTCGTCGCCAGAGGATAGCGGGCAAGTCCATCCCACTCGAAGTACGTACACGTTCGTCTTTTCGTCGTCTCCTCACTGCCATCTAACAGTACGTTGTAGAAATATGTCGCTCGGAAAGCTCGCAAGTTCCTAGACCAAGGCAACCGGCTCGCCCTTCCTGCTCTCGAGTTTGGATACTTTCATCAGTGTATCGGACGTGCTCCTCGCAAAGTCGTCTTTGAGAAGTTGCTTCCGCTTGTGGAAGACACGCTGAAGAAACTCAAAGTGCATGAGGGTGATCCCAAGCAGTATGAAGGCGGACATGGGTACTGGGAAGACATGTGTCTGGCACTGTTCTTGCAAGGCGTTTGCTTGAGATACCTCGCGTATTCGGTGAGTGAACCCGCTAGCCGGTCCTGGTGAGTATTGGAAGCTGATCATGACGCTTTCGCGTAGGAACCGTTCGCAGTGATCGATCCAGAAGAGACGTTCCCATTATCCAAAGCGGATGCAGCAGCGCATGCCGTCACAGCCTTCGAAGCAGTGATCCGCTACGGACCCAGCATTGAGTTGGACCACTTCCTCGTATACTATGCTCGTAAGTATCTGCCTTCTTCGTTCCCTGTCATCTCACTCACAAATTATGTGATGTCAGATTTCGAGTACGGTCGGTTGTTGGCATGCATGGGTGACACGGAGGGCGCTCGATCGCATCTGGACTTGGTCGTCTCAGGGAAGCCACTTGAGGTGAGCCAATCAGGGAGGAAGGGCAAGTACAGCATGGAGGTATGTTCGGCTGACTCCACACTCATGTGCTAATTGCTGACTCTGTTGTGCAGAACGCTTTGCATGTACGAACGAACGCTGCCTTGGATTCGTTGGCGTCCGGTGGTAGTCTATAGGACGATAGTTGGATAGTTCGAGACGCTCTTCCTTTTTTTGTACAGCATCGTCGCAAGGGGTTTGTGTTGTGTAGCTTGTACCGCTACTTATTCATCTTTGCTTCATTTATCACATTTCTATCCCAGTTGTCTTGTATTCACGATAGACCGTATCACGTAGAAGCATTTCGTATGTTGTTTTCATTTAACGGACAGAGGTGTGGCTCCGATTTGGGATTTCTGCTGTAGGGATGTCGACTTTGCCAACAGTGTAGCATTTGGATGCCCATCCCACGTCGATATCACCATCCGCTTCGTCAAAGTCTTCCCTGTACAGGAACCTTTCTCTTTCTAAAATTGGCGGTAAGAAATAGCTGAAATCCTTCTTGCATTTGTTGGGACACGGCTTCAAGTTGCCTATGCTCGAATACCTCACGTATTTGATCACCAAGCGATAAGCACTGAAGCAGGAAGTAGAGCTGAACCTGTAAATATTTACGGTTTCGACGAAGCCATTGAACTGCATGATGTGACCCTCGAGTTGGGTCTCGAGCTTCCCAACTCACGAACTTGCGAACTCGTGGGGGCAACTTGAAGGAGAGTACCATTTCATTCCGTATTCTTATGTCATGTCTTAGCGTTCAAGAATTATATTGACAATCAATCACTGTGCGCTGACGACTCGGATCGACGGGATCGATACAACCTTGCTCAACTTCTCCATGGCAGCACCTGCATTCAAACAGTTGCACAGGATCAACCTGTCAATCTGCTTCCCTTTTTTGTGCCTAGCCGCTAACATCTCCGCGATGCGTCCTACCTCCAGCGGTGCGTATCCTTCTGCCGTCTCACGGTCAGACCCTCGTTCGACGAACTCAAAGTCATTGAGAACTATGGTGTCCAAGCGGGAGCATGGAACGGTGACGTCAGTCGTACCTGCCTTCTCTTTAGCTTGTGGATGCAATGCCTGGAAGACCGCGTCCGCCACAAAGCCGATAATGGTCAACCGAGTGAGCGCTCCTACGCTCAGGAAGAGTTTGCGCCAGGCTGGTGCCAACATCTCGTCCCACGACTCCAGGTCATGGGTTAAGGTGGAGAACATCTTTCCGTCGGAATTGAGTAAGAGATGAGTAACGGAGGCGGGCGGACCATCGGAATGCGCGCCCGTAGGATATCAAAGCGTGAAAGAGGATATCGTAGTTTCGGAGACCCGAGAACCGATAAACACCACGACTGTTCCAGTCCGACGTCTCGACGGTGGTTGTCGTGATAGAAAGGTGCGTGTGCCGAGCTTCTCTGAGACGACGCTTTGTGACCGCCGTCAGGTCCCCACTCAAGCCCATGTTGTGGAGTGCAAGCATAAGGGTGGACGGAACGGTGACAAGCTCGAGGATGCTGTTGAGGCAATTGGTCCCGGTGATTTTCCATTCGCGGAGATTCGACAAAGTAGCCTCTTTGTCCACTCTGCCCTCTAGACGCGCAACCTTAAGGGAAACGTCGTCCAAATGAATGTATTCGAGACGGAGGATTTCAAGCGAGGGGCACAGACGGAGAAGCCTTACGAGATCGAGGGTCGGGATGTGTAATATGTTCTGGTGAGCAAAAGCTGCTCGACCATTGCTAACAATCAGAGATTTGTGTAAGTAAAGACATCCGGAGACCATGCGGATACAACTTACAATATTGTAAGAGAGCGCAGAAAGGGTAACGAATTGTCGAGTCGAATGGTACAGTACTTCGACCAGTTCATACACGCATGTAGGTCCAATGCCTCCAGACCGGGCAAGTCCTCGCTGACGATCTTCAAAAATCGCTCGAGGCCGTCCACATACATGTTGACCGAGATGCTCTTCAGTCCCTCGTTCTTCATATACAAATACAACCAATTCGGCCATGACTGCGCACGGGTGGCTTCAGAAGAGCACGTTATGTTCAGCGGCGTGCCACTGCCCCGTACCAAACGAAGGTAGTGTGTATCCGGATGGCTGAGGTTGATCGTCCAAAGACGCGGTGAAGATTGTGCAAAAAATCGCCAGAAGCGGCATACATGCGAGAGGGCGAGGGAAGCAAATGAGTCGGGAAAGAAGTTGGTTTCTGGAATGCATACTGCATAGCTGAAGATGATTTCGAGGAGCTCGTAAGGAGTTGCAGAGACGGGGGACTCTGAGACCGCGCTGGTCACGTCGCTTCCGGAACCATGGACCGCGACTGGTATCATGGTTATTGATTGGTCTGCTCGGGAAAGATGGTTTCGGGCTGTTTTGTGAGATCGCTGGCTGCATATGTAGCACTGGTAGTCGGAAGGATGCTTACTTCAGTATCCTTGGGAGTATTCCGTACAATCTGATGCTCCCAAATTCCCCTCTACCTTTTTACATACGACATAATAGAGCTGTGCACGTCGTCGACAGCCTGAGACCCCGGCGAGCTGCCAGTTGCGAAGCCCGTGACTTGAGATAAATGATTTCGAATTAGACGGCATGTGAAGCTACGATTAGGAGTTAGATTGTTCAGTATACATACCACTGTGTAAGAAGAGACTGCAAGGCAAGAGATTCGGATCTCTCTCTAGCCTGAGTGACCATGTTTGTCCAGTTCAAGCATGCCAACAACACATTGCACCGACACATACGCAAGCAGCGACTGTCACTACATGGGCACTTGGCACAGTGGTAGCGCGCCTGCTTTGCATTCAACTTGCAATCTGCATGAGGTCGAGGGTTCAATCCCCTCAGTGTCCATTATCGCTGCGACTGATTTTGCCATCGGTTTTGTTTTCTCACAGGCAGGTGCGAAACATTTTGCCCCTCATACATCATGAACAGTAGTTGCTGTGCGCATAATTATGATACGTTGCTCGCCTCACCGAAGAACATACGATGTATTCGCTGGGCAAGCATGACTTCCACTTCTCATGTACATCCGACAGAATCACTTAGACATGGCCAAAAACTTGGCGAGGCGTGTAAGGTTCTTCAAGATACTTGATCTCGTCTTCGGTAAGCGTGATATGTACCGCATCTGTTGACATACATCACGTTACTGAGCGACTTGCTGTCTCCAAGAGATGGAACGTACCAATGATCTGTTTGAGGTTCTCGAGATTCGTCGAGCCTACAATGGGCGCAGTGACACTGGGACAGGCGAGAGACCAGGCAATAGCAACTTGCGCCATAGCGATGCCCTTTTTCTTGGCGATCTCTTCCACACTGGGGATAAATCGGTACTTTCAGCGTGCGTCGCATGGAGTTGGTAGGTGTGGTACACACCGATTCAGAATCTCGAGGTCGCCGGGGGCTCTGAAAGCTTTGATCACCCTGGGCACTGAGATGAGTACGTTCAACCTGAAGAGGATGCTGATCTATACCCGTCAGTTGTCCCTCGGAGTGATTGTTCACTAAGAGGACGAGTAAGGAAACCACGAGCCAGCGGAGAATACGGGATACACCCGACACCAAACAACTGTTGCAGTGGGCGGTTAATATGAGCTTTGTTCTGGCATGGAAAGTAAGCAGAGGTGCACCTTGGTGGTAGGGAACATCTCGCGTTCTTCCTCTCTGTATATCAAGCTATGGTAGTTTTGCATAGATATGAACGGGGTGAGCTTGTTTGTGAGAGCGTAGTCTGCGATGTCAAAGTGAGTCATTGCGGAACGTGCGGATATCGAACGATGACATACTCTGCATAGCGTGGACTATATAGGTAGATAGGTTTTCGTGAGGACGGATCGAACAGAACGAAAATTTAGAGACGTACATTGCCAGGCCCAGCAAGAACTCATGCCGATGTAACGAACGTAGCCTGCTTGGACTACGTCATGAAGAGCATGCATCTACCTGCAAATGAGATGTCCGTCCACACTCAGTTTCACCAGTACTTACGGTTTCCTCGATCGGCGTTTCGTAGTCAAACCTGTGGCCTGTCAAGAACTGATAAGCCTGAAATATCACCAGAAATGATTCTGAGATCGTACATTGCAGGACGTCGACATAGTCTAGTTGAAGACGTTTCAAGCTGCGTTTGATAGAGTCGAAAATGTGCTAGTGGAAAGAATGAATCAAATTCCATCATACTATGGTTACGCTTTCCACTTACCTTCCGGTTCAGCCCATACTGATTGATGATACCGGCCTCTTTGGACTGAGGACCTATCCTTATGATAGGGATCCCATGTTCGGCTGCTATGGGCCAGTACAACTAGTGTGGATGAATGATCAGCGGCCAACGCAGTCATGTGAGAGCGAAGGTACCTTGGTGTTGTGAACCGCGGATTCGGCGCTAACCAAGGCGTAACTGCGCGTAGCGCAGAGTTGTTTGGAAAGCAGAAAACGCGTACACTAACAGAGGTTCAGCTATCTGACGTAGGTATCACTCAAGTAGTAGTAGTATGAATAGAATATGTATTTCAGATACTATGCGAGAACACAGATAACTGAGCCACTGAACCCAGCTTATGCTTGTAGAGCGTATCTTACAAGGAAGCTAGAGAACACGTACGTAGAGCGAATCGTACTATACTTAGAATGGCGTAGTGATCGAACTGGTTCACGCAGAGTGCGAGAGTGCTGGTGGGTAGGTACAAGTGAGGTGCTGAATGCAGTAGCTACTACAGCTGTATATATACAAGTAGAGAGGCTCGGCCATGCGCTGCGCGCCATGGCCGAATGCGAGTCATCGAGACAAAGGACAAAGAGAGGAGAGGAGGAGTCATCGGAATGTGAAAGGTGAAAGTACGAGTGTGATTAGATGAAGGAATATGGTTACATAACAGCTTCTGCATTTTCCACAGGTCGAGTCTACCTCGCCACAGTCACGAGCCCAGGTGTGCGGATCGCAAAGACGACCGTTGGGACCAAGTAGGGACGACCGTCGCCGTCAAAATGATGCACATCACGAAGCACGCACGGAATCCCGTGTTTCGACACGAGGCGTGTACCATTCTGCTCCTCCGAGGTGAGCTTTTGTCCACAGGTCTCAA
>SGPM01000359.1:0-11863 GCA_004802725.1 Antrodiella citrinella
CACGGCCCAACACGCGCCCACCGTCGGTAGCTACTGCCCCCGACACGTGTTCGCTGTCGTAAGCGTCAAACGCCTCATTTGGGCCGCCCTTCCCTTATATTATTCTCTCCAGCCAGCCCCGACCCACAAAGCAACGATATCACCCCATCGCCGTCCTTTTGCCTATCAAGACACTACCCTCCCCAGCCCTCTGCGGCCACCGCAATGGCAGATTCGAATCCAGACAATGACGATCATCCAGGCTCCCAGTCGCCCACCGACATCGTCCAGCCTCAAATGACAATGCACCCTGTCGGGTACTCTGGCATGCCCATGACAATGTATCCCTTCCCACCCGGAATGATCAACTCTCAGCCGCCCCGCACTAAGCGCAGGCAAGTCAAGAACGCTTGCACCAATTGCCAGAAGGCCTGCAAGAAGTGCGACGACGCCCGCCCGTGCCTCCGCTGTGTCAAGTACGGCATAGCGGAGGAGTGCATTGATTCCCAGCGCAAGGAGCGTCAGAAGGGGATTAAGAGAGGGCCTTACAAGAAGCGCGATGGAAAAAGTGAGTCTTCATTCTCTCCGTTTCGCCTGCCAGTTCCCCTCCTCCGCCACACTTCCTCCCCTTCGCATTTCTTGCTCGCGTGTTGGTGTGGTCTAGGACGCGTAGAATGACGATGTTTTCTTCCTATCTCCTTTCCTCCTCTGTATTCGCGCGTTCTCTTATACGGATCGCGCAGCCAACAGCGTCGAACAACAGCTCGACGGGTCGGTGCAGTCTGGTGCAGGTGGTATGCCTGCATCGGCTGCTGTGGCAGCAGCGGGCGCGCCACCGGTCCCCTACGTGACCCAGCCCACCTACATGTCCCAAGGGTTTCCACCGCCCTACATGGCTGCCATGCAAGTCTCCGGCAAGCCCGGTGACGCCCCCTTCTCATACCCCCCGACCGGGCACCAGCTCGTCTACCTCGCCCTCCCCCAGGCGCCGATGCAAGGCCAGGACGGCGAACACATCGGGTACCAGGCCGTGTATCCCATTTCGGCGGTCCCATACTCCCATCCTGGATACCCCTTCGCGATGCTCCCACGCCCGGATGGGCAGATGCAGCAGATGGTCTTCACGGGGCCTCCGTCCTCTCACTATGCGTACCCGCCTGTGCCCCCGCCTCCCCCGCATGCTATGTACGCCCAGCAGCAGCCCAAGCCGACCTCGCGCGACCAGAACGGCGAGATGGGAGGCGGTTTGCACATGGATCACAACAACGCGCGTCGCAATGGGTGAACAATGCGTCGTCTTGGCAAGTATGGATTCGACGACGTCGTGCGTACACTTTCGTTCTTTCATTTTCGTGTTTTCTTGAATGCCCTCGGTACGTTGTGCTTCGCACTATGAGAAAGTCTATGGACTCATAGATGTGTTTCGCACGGAATTATGCAAGTCTTCCTCTCTCCGTGCCTCTTGTATGTCTGTCTTTGTGTGTCTTGGATTCCACCTATGCCGTTCCTTCTTACCTTGTTGTACCACTATACCACCACCTCCCCCGTTGTCCCTGCGTCGCGTTCTACCACCCGTACTTGTTTGTTATATTGTGTTTGCTGTCGTTGTCTTTGTGTATATCCGCTGATCCCTTGGTGTCTGTGTTGAATATACTTGTTGCTGTTGGTTTTCTCCAAGTTTCAAGCCCAAGTCGGAGGTTTCGTCAACAGTGATTTGAATTGTGAATGTGATAACGCGAACACGCGTACGACGGTGTTCTCATCTGAAGAAAGCCCAAAACGTGCATTCGTACTAACTAACACAGTTCAAAGTTCAAACCTTCACGCGTTCACCGCTGATCAGACACGCGCACGCGATCTCACCTACAGATCGTGCTTCCACCCCACACCATGCCAAAGCCCACTCGATCGCGTCTGTTATCAAAGCAAGCATCGCCGATTTCACGCATCGGGCTCTCTCTCTCAGAAACAGATTCAATTTTATATCATCTGGAGTTCGCCGTTCACTTCTGCCAGCCAGTGCCTCCGGATCGTGTCACCCGCATTCGCATGCTCGCGGAGGCTCCGAATCCGCGACCAAGCTGATGAACACCGCTGTTCAGTCATTTCTAGGTCCAGCGAACACGGGCGGAGCGCGAGAAGCCAGCGCAAGCGTAACAAGCGACCACACGTCCCAGCAAGCGCGAGGAGGGTGAAAGTCAGCGAGCCCCGAATACCGGACCACCGAGGACAACGCAGCGCAAGCACGTCCCAGAGGAATCCAGGTTACAGCTCCGCGCGTCTGGACGCGTCTTCTGTTTTTGCGATTTCATCTTTGATTTTCCTGGCATTCCTGGCAGTGGCAGCGAGCGCGAGCGCGGTGTAGAGGTGATTAGGTTGGGTGATGCTGATGGGAGCTCGACAAGTGTGGGGTCGGGGATCCGAGGAACAGGGAGGAGGAGACGAGATGAAACTTCTCGCAGGTGTTGACAGGTGAGTTGTCACGGCGGCGTTCTGTTGTCTGGGGTTGGCAGTTGACTTCGGGATCACAGTAGATCGGCCTCCGACCGGAAAGGAAGAGGTAGAGGCTGGATGACGTCGTAGTTTGCATTTGGAAACGGACTGCTGGTTGCTTTGCTGGACTAGTCGGATTTGGAATTGACCAGGTCAGCTTCCAAATAAGCACACGATAGCAAGGATGACGGCTTGATTCGAAACTGATCTGGGCAGCGGCTACCATCCTGGCGAGTTGAGACGGGTACCCTCCAGTTCGATTCGAAACTGACCTGCCTCCGTCAACCATAATTCGAGGGCTGAGCAGTTCGTTTTGTAATCGATCTGGAAGCCTCTTCGAGTGCGCAGCTGACCAGCTGGGTTAGATTGCGACTTAGTCTACAAGAGCCAGCCTCCGTCGGATTCAGGTTTCAATCTGGTCTTGGTGCATATCCACGACGGGTGACTCTTCGCGTGGACCTCTTCCAAACTGGACCTGGTCAGCCTCCAGATTGGCACGAGTACCTCAGTCCCTTCCTCGAAGGGTCAACCTCTTCCTGAGCTGATTTGAAACTTAACCGTCAGTCTCGCAAGAAACAGTGGATGTCGCAAACTGACCTGGTTTGACCTCTTGACAGATGTGGCTGACTTCCTCCAGTTGCAGTTTGGCCTACACCTCCATCTTCGGGTGTAAAGGGGATGACCGGTGATGTCGTCCAGTTTGAAATCGTCAGCCTGTTCAACATGAAGGTAATTCTCATCTCTCCGATTCGAACCCTTCATCGAAGATGAGAATGCTTGACACTTCGTGTTGTGACATTGCGCAGTTGACCTGCAGGGCATGACGGCGGCGATCTTTCGGGCTTGGTCAATGTGCAGTCTAGATGATCAGCATGCAGCTCAGCTCACCCAGCTTCTTTGTCTAGTCAGGTTCGAAACTCACCTGGGACGGACGTCAGCCTCTAATTGGTCTAAGGTCCTGAAGGACACTGTCAGCCTCCCATGACATCGGGTTGGGATTCAGACTAGGTTGCAGGTGACATGCTTTCAGCCCGAATTCTAGTCTGATCCTTTTCCGTTGGTTTGCAGGATTGTTAAGCTGGAATCTTCTGCCTCGCCGTGAGTGTGGCTGATTGTTTTTGTCTTCATTTAATTGTGCGACTGACCTCAATTATCAGCCCCCACGGTCCATTTTGAAATTGAATTCCCCATGTTACATTGACTGCAGGAACCCGGACGGTTGCGGGGGCTGCACGCATCAGTATGTGTCGTTAAGAACCAACCTGCCGTCGCAAACGGATCCTAAAAGTTCGATGCACCTGGGGTCGTGGACGGAAGAAGCAGTCATGATCATCGCCGACACGACGTGTCAATCAGACCGTGTGATTCTAGGTGATTCTGCGCTGAAATATGATATCATCTGCATTGTGCGTGGTACGCAAGGAAGGTAGGGCACACCGGAAGCCATGTATATGCGAGGTCGTGGCCTTTGCATGTCCAAGTCAACCGACCGGCTGCCTACTGGCTTTTGCCATTCCTGGCCTTGTGATACAGACCGGTTTACGGTCAGCAACGGGTGAATGCCTCGGCTGGGTGTCAAAATAAACCGAGCTGTCAGCCTTCTGGCAGTAGGAGTAAGTGATGGCTGGCCATGCAGTTCGGTTCAAAATTGACCTCGATGTTATCCTCCGTTCTAGATCTGACCGAGTGTCTGCTATGGGAATGGTACAACCTCAAGCAATACGCCAGCCTGAATTGAAATCCGAACCAGCCGCTTCGTCCATGAGTGGCGGTCAAGTAGGTAGGCAAGATTCGAATTGCATGTGCGCCACATTGATGATGATGATGTATTCATGTCTGCTTGTGAGATGTAACGGTAGCTGTCCTGGCGTCGAAGGCATGGTCACCACGAAGCTCTGTGTGGCATGTTGAGACTCGCTAACCCAAAAGCAGGGCTGGTCAGACTCACTTGTCTTGACGGTACCCGTCTCTAGCCTTGTCACGCTCCTGGACGGCTGTCTAGCAATTCTCCAGCATCCTACTAACTCGAATCACTGATCGGACGTGCCTCCTGCTCTTCGCCGCGATAGGCGACTCCGATAGTTTTTCGTCCTCTTGTTCAGGTATGTTCGAGAAATTGGGCAACACCAGTATCGTCACGTATCGTCAGTTTGAGCGGGTCGGTCGATTTGAAGAAGCAGTCCCGTATATACGGCGAGTAGTAGGAATTGGATGGCCAGACGACGACGAGGGAGCTGAGCGCGACGACCCGGATGGTGGCGGAGTGCCATGATCTCTGATCGTGATCTGGAATTTCTGGCCCCGCCCTCCGACAAAATGCCTCCGCTGTTTCTTTCTTCTTCAAAGTTTATGTTCTCCTTCTCTCCTTCAGTCTTCTACTCATCACACGCGGCGGGGATGGACGACGTCGCCGACGCCTTCGTCGCTCATTTACCGCCCACCATGTTCAGCGTCCATGTTGCAAGAACAATAGCCCATAACGCCAAAAACAGCGGTCGCTTCTCCCCATGTTCCTGCCTCACTCGTGGTCACGTCGCCTCCGACTCATCTGCCCAGCTTCCAGGATGACAGACAAAGTTCTTGAATTTCTGATGCTAACATCCCTCGTGCCTCTGCGGTGTCTATGTCCCTCAAGTTCCGCCTTTTGCCCTGTCCTCGTCCCGTCTACCGCTATGTTTTTCTCATGACATCGCTTGGTATCTCCCTCATGCCAGACTAAATCCTCCGGCTTCCCAGTCACCCATTCACTTGTCCTCCTCATGTCTGCATGTGCCGTCGGTCGGCCTGATCTCTATTTGACAGTTTTTACGCAAGTCGAGCAGTTGAGGCGGGCGGATGGATAGGTCTGCAGGAAGCACGGGCCATGGGCATTGGGAGACTTCTGCACGCCGTGCACGGTGCGTCGCGAAACTTTCCGTATGTTTTCATTCTCCGTGGCAGCTCATCCCTGCAAAATGTCCGACTCTTGTGGCATTCCCCGACAGATGGAAGACAGCCCAGATAAAGAGGCCGCACTAGACTCCATTATCTTGGGCTTGCTTGACTTCTCTGCACGCTGTCTTCCCCGAATCACATCTGAGTCAACGAAAAGCTTTTGATTGTAATTTGTGGACGCAATATTGTTGCTCACCGCTGGTTCCTTTATCACAACACGTGCTGTAGACGCCTTTGCTCCAAGCTGCTTCACTCGCGGCAGGCAGGAATGGAGTGGCGGACATGCAGCCTCACTCTCTGGAATGCCGGCTGATCAGCTTCTTTGGCCTCAAGGTGAGTTACCGGGGTTTCTCATGGTCCTCCACCACTAATAGTCGAGTCAGAATCTGATCCAATGCATGGGCTGGCAGGTCAGATGTGTAACCAAACCATCTCGCCGACGGAATGCTGTCAGCCCCTCCCATTCTGGACTCCAAACCTTAAGGGCTTGCCTACTCAGGTCAGATTCAAACCACACCCGCGGCTGGTCGTCGAGTTTGCAATCAATCAGGCTGTCATCCATCTCCGTGATTCTTTCGCCAATGTCGATCAGGGCTTTCGTAGTGTGCTGTCGTCAGACGTCAAGATGAAGGTTGCTATTGCGGGGCTGCCGCGTTCGATTTGTAAGGCCCGCGACTGCAACTCTTTGACTTGCACAGTGCCGCTGAGCAAGGGTGCGAGGAACTATTCCTGTACATTTGTCGACTTGCTACTGTCTTTCCATCGGCTTCTGTCCGACTCGCTGAAAGAGGATTGTTATTAGTGCGACGGCGGATCCAGACGAAATCCCGATGTCAGTCTTCCTTAAGTACATATACATGGAAAGATACATACGCAGAGAAAAGACATGGTGAATTTGAGAGAGTATAGGTATGTTATCTGATCGTGTGGTGTAGGTGTATGTACTGGTACCGGTGTAGAGAGAGGGTGAGACCCGCGTGTATGATTCAACTGCAGAGAGACGGGTTAATTGAGTGACCTCAGGATTGTGAACAGGGGTGCTTCAGCCAGTGCGTTTGGTATGATCTGTGCCGGTGGTTTTGACGTTGAAATGTACCGCGGCGCCAAAATATCATTCACGGACCCATACATGTACAGTTACACGGTAACTTAAGCTATGAGATATCAGCTTCAACGCAGCATCTCCTTTCGTATTGACTGGTCGCTCTCGGGAATCGTCGAAAGTTGGGTCCATCTTTAGTTCGATGACCGTAAATACAACTAGTAGGGTGCCATGCGTACGCGCGCATATTGTGTGGCCCAGTGATCGACTCAGGTTCTTAGTTGGTGCCGAAGCCGTCGTTCACAACACAGTGACGGACGTCCTACACTAGTCCGAGATTCAGCGGGGAGGCAAACTTATCCTCCGGAGTCGACAATGAGCTCTTCAACTACTAGTACCTCCAGACTGTTCTCTTAGCGTCGGTCAGTGATTTTTCCTGAAGCTTCTTATGCATTATCTGACGCATCATGACTTCTAAGGTCCCTTCCTTCTAACGCAGCTCCTCATGTCCGTGTTGATCGCAGCCGGAGAAAACCCAACCAACAACAAGGCTCGAGTCGCGTTCACGGCCTCTATCGTGCAACGGTCAAGCATTGACTTCGACACGTTGACGGATACCCCTGCCAGGAAGAAGTTGTGTCCCGATGCCCGCTATGGTCAATCCAAGTTTGTAAGTCGACTTGCATTATTTCAGTATCTGTCATGGTATGCTAACAGACGTCCACGGTCGTAGGCTAATGTTGTGATGGCCCGTGAGTTCGCGAGGAGGTACGATCGTGGTTTTGTCTTCACATCCCTCAACCCTGGTAACCTTGCGAACCAATCTCCAACGCCATACCAATGTCGTTATGAGGACTACGCTGGTGAGTTGTTTGGTTCATGCTCGTATCAGCAGATCAATCGTTGACTTGCAAATCGCAGAACCTGATCATGTACTACTATCCTGCTCCGTTTGGCGCGCTCACGCCATTGTGGGCGGGTACTTCGTCTAAAGGCGCAGATCTTAATGGCAAGGTGCGTGGATGCTTAGGTGGTTGGACAGCACCATTATTGCCGTCAACCGCAGTATCTGATCCCATGGGCCCGTGTTGGCACTGCAAGTGCCGCCTCAGGAGATCCCGAGCTCTGTCACGGGCTGTGGGGCTGGCTCGACAAGCAAACCCAGGAGAAGAAGTAGGCATAGATGAATCAGGCTTGCTCACGCCATTCATAACTTCACTGAGTGTCGGGAGGTCCTCAAGTGGAAGGATATCGGCTATTATACCATTGCACATATATCCCAGTCTAATTCTACATCACAATCCGAGGCTACAATCTACGACGCGCTCTCATAATTCTCGTCGCCGTCAACATCCATATCATCCTCTTCCTCCACAACGACAGTGCGAGAATCGCCCTCCAGATCGAATAGCCGAGTTGCAACTTCCATCATGGAAGGTCTTAGCGTCGAATCGAAGTTCCAGCAACTGACCATCAAGGTCCATACATCGTCCGTAATCCACTTCTTCGCACCCTCGCTCTGCGGCCGCTCGGGGACCAGACTCTCTGTGATGAGCCTATGAATCACCTGAGCGTCACGTTTGAGGTTGGAGAATGGGACCTCCGTGGTGAAGCATTCGAGCATCGTCATGGCGAAAGAGTAGGTATCGCATGCGAGCGTGAATGGGGCGTTCTCGGTCGTGATGAGCTCAGGAGCCAGCCATCTAGCTGAACCGTTGTTGGTCAGGATAGCTGATGCCGACTGCTCGGTGACATCTTCCACGACTTTGGACATTCCAAAGTCGGCGATACATGCTTCGCCCTGTTGAAATGGTTATCGTCATCATCATAAAAGAGCGATGTTGTGGGACACGTACCTCTGCTGTTACTAGGACATTCGTCTACAGGTTCAAATAAACAATTGCAAGTGCGGCGCTGAGACAAAGAACAACGTACACATTTCACTGGACGAAGAGTTCAGGTCGAGCAGGAACAAGGACTGAACGACCAGACGACCACTCACAGTTGCCATGCAAGATCTTCTCTTGGTGCAGGTACGCGAGGCCGTTTGCAGCACCACGAGCCTACACATCAGGTAAGGTGACGAACATTATTTGGCGTTCTCATGAAATGAACCCACCAATTGCACCCTGTTTGCGTCAGGATGCTCCTTGATATAGCTGCAGGTCAAGTCAGACGGACACAGAAATAGAACACAAAAGGTACTGACTGAAGGATATTCCCGTTGTCCTGCCAGGGCGATACCATATGGACAAAATGTTTCTCTGTAAGGATACCGAGGAATTTCAGGATGTTTGGATGAGACAACTGAGACCACAGGTTGATCTGTGTCTCGAATCGCTAGGCAAATCGCAGTCAACGAATGATCATATTTCGACGAGCAACCTGCTTACTTTCTCGACCTTTACGGCCATCTCGGATTTCTCATTATTCTTGCGCGTTCTGATTCCTCGCATGGCTTTCAGAGCAACCTGTATAGTGTCGCCTATAAGGTTATTGTTGCGACACTCGCGATCAGAACTCACCTTTCGGTCACCAAGCCAATATCCAAGGTAAACGTCGCTGTAGATACCACCCGCAACTGGCATTTGGTCAAGTTTGTTGACCATACCATTCAGTATCTTTACCGTTGGCAGTATTCCGGTAAGATGATGGAGTTGTGACAGCCCCCTCTGCGTCTCAAGGAATGCTGCTGGGTATTGTATCTCTGGCGAAAAATTATCCTCGCCACCTGCACCATTCATTGCCCTTGTAATGCTTGCTTGTGTGAGCAGTTCCTCGTTCATGAGTTCAAGTTGCTGTGCGAGGAGTCAATGATATGTAGAGCGCGCGGTGCCCGAAGATACTTACACGCTGTCCAGCGTTCATAACAGGTAACGCGACATGCGAGCCCGCTCGCTCCAATTCGGCCAATTGAGCTACATTGTTCGGATTTCGAAGTAGACTGTGTAACATGATACGCAGTTCTTCTTGGTTGCTTGCAATCATTGCTTTGATCTCTGCCTGACTGCGGTCCACAAGTATGTTCGAGCTCATCTGAACATGATTGAGCATGAGACAGATATAGAGAAAGAGAGAGCGGTCACATTGAAACTACTCAACGCGATGTCGAGCTCTGCGTCGCATTGATTGATTCCCTCGGCAACTTTTGGATCGTTGACTAGAAGAGACAGTGGAGTACATAAGCTCGCCACACGGTCGCCAGACAAGAAAAAGCGTACAGAACGAATACAATTTCTTGCGCTGCGAAATCTCCTTCGTTCGCGCATGTACCTTGTTCAGGGTACTATATGTAGATGGACAAGGATGACGCAAAAGAACGAAGATCCGAGGTAGAAACTCACAGTAGAACATCGTTTGCGTAGTTCCTCAAGTCAGATGTCTCCATGTCCTTCTCATGTTCCTCCAGCGTGACTATGAGTTTGGCAGCCTTGCTGGCCATTCTCTTCGCCTCGCGCTGCGGTTAACATGTCAATGTCTGCATCAAAACACAATGAACCTAGCCCGAAAGCTTCACCTTGTGTGAAGCCACCTGCTCGCAATGTTTCTTGATTCCATCGAGGAGATCAGCGGCAGCACCTAGACCTGGTACACCGCTAACGTCGGCAGCCAAGGAAGCTGTTGCTAGTATCGGACCAACGATTCTGCTCATGAAGGGGAGACGGAGGCTGAGTTAGTTGAACTGGTCGTCAATGTACACACGAGTATACGGTTCATAGTAAGCGGCTAAATGCCTGTGGCAGTTCAGAACAATGCCTCGTTGGAGACAACGAGACATCACATCGGCCATCGTGGAATCACGGGCCCAGTACAAGGTGGGATCTCAGAATTGCCCAGCTGAGCACTGACATGTGTGATTGACGCCATGATTGTCCCAGAGAAGTTCAAGTTCGAAAGATACTTAGATAGCTTGGACGGGACCCTGGCGATGCGCTCAGAAACGGAGATTCGAATGTTGTTGGACTCGTTGAGTGTAGAGAACAAGAGAGAAGAACGGGCCTTACACTTACACCCACCCCGCTCGCCTACTGACGCCGCAACTCCGGGCCGGACCTGCCACGCCACCCAAAATTGAAGGATGCAGGACAACACGGCGAGAGAGTCGTCTCTCGAGTCGTCTCCCAAGTCAGAGATTCCGAACCGCTCCTCTGTGCCTTTCCGGCAGCGATTAGCACAGCTCGGTCATCAGTGCAATGGCACAGCGCGTCACCATCTCGTGCAAGACGAGACGAAGGAGCTACTTTGGAAGCAGTGGGGGCCTACCTCAGTGACTGGGTGAGTTGAACCCTTGACAGCTCTTTTCTAGTCATAGTCATCATTTTGAGTGGAACGAACACCGCGATACGTGCGAGAGTACTACTCTGCCAATGGCGATGGCATGGTCTCATTTCCCCGGTGACCATGCGCGGTCGCGCGCGTACAGGTGGGGCGAAGATGGTACAGCGACGGGCATATCGGATGAGCACTAGTGCATGTGCTTGGGATTGTCGTTGTGGAATGGGAACGACCATATTCTGAAAGAAAGGCTCTTTGGTGTCATTGGACACCAGGGAAACCATGGCGAGGACGTCAAGGAACTGTATTATTATCTCGAGGTCGACTGGACCCCGACGCACTCGTACATGAAGGTCTTGTATAAATATCCACAGAAGGCATACTCGTACGAGGTACTGGTGAGAGAACACGAGCAGGGATCGCGATGTCTCGGAGTTTGAGATACTCGACACAGATGCGTTCGACGACGATCGGTCCTGGGATGTACTGGAGGTGAGTACCCTCGATCGACGCCCATATACCCAGCTAATGTCGCAATTTTTAGTACGCTAAGAGCGAGAAAGATCCTGATAGCATATATGTGCGAATCTTGTCCTACAACAGAGGCCCCGATCCGGCTACTCTGCATGTTATTCCTCAGTTCTGGTTCCCGAAGAACGTCCAAAGATGATGCCCTCCATGGCCGCATCCCAAGAAAATGTAATCATCGCGAATCACCCGTATATAGGCAAGCTTCACTTGTAATGTACTGTATGCCTTCCCCTTTCCCGGTTGGAAATGACGGGGAGCCCATCTCCGCTCAAGATGGCCAGGAGGAAACCGTGGAGCTGACTCGGACCCTGCTGTTCACGGAGAATAATACGAATTTTGCTCGGCTTTACGGTAGAATGTGGAACGAAGAGGACGGAATGTACTACGACGCCATTCAATTTGGCCCTGGAAACGTCATGCAGTTGCCTGTGTGTAGCTTGGTCCGCCTGATTCCATTATATGCTACCATAGTATTAGAACCTGCTGTCATCGACGGTCTGCCTGAATTCAAGAAGCGGGTCGAGCGGTTCATCGACAACCGACTGGAGCTGTCGGGCAGAAATATGGCGAACATGAAGGGTGGGAGTAAGNATGCGCNNNCNNATGGNT
>SGPM01000359.1:12034-26742 GCA_004802725.1 Antrodiella citrinella
CACNCNCNCGNANNNNGNNTAAGGAGGTCCGTCACAAAACCTAGACCAAGGACTNGGGGACCCGGACACAGGGCGACCATTCGTTGTACGTATGAATTTGAGCGCTTGAACGATCACGATCGACTGATATTAATAAATATTTGGATACTCCAGTATGACACTAATTGCATAANTTTTGCAGCTGCTTACTAATTCTTTCTAAGCTACCGCCNAATAAGAATAATATCAATGTATTCGACGTTCTTCCTCGCGGAGACCTGCTTGAGCCACGANCCACAACTAACGAGAACGATGGTATCCTCGAAGAACAAGAAACGCCGTCGGTCCCAGGCTTTCCCCGTCGAAACAGTCGAAGAGGAAGTGTCAACACAGGTCGAAGAGCCTCCTCTGGACATATCTGAACCCTCGCCTGCGGAACCAAGCGAGCAGTTAAACGCGACAAACGGAGAGCAGCAGGTGGTGGTGGTGGTGGTGGAAGACACAGTGGATCCCGAGAGATTGGAGAAGGAGCAGACGATATGGGANGCGTTTCGGGAGGAATATTTTGAAGGTGAGTGCTCGATCTACTTTGGTGTAGACACGGTGATGCTGAGCTCGCATTAGCTATCGAGCAACTACCTTTATCATTACATCGTGCATTCTCTCTTATTAAGGAACTAGATATGCAGACAGCTGGTATGTAAAATCCTTGCCAATATGAATCAATTCGCCTTATCATCACGTCCAGAGCGCAGCCCCGAGTTACTTTCTACTCTGCAGACGTATTTGCAGCTGCGAGAAGTCATGGTACAACCAATCCAGGGCGGCGATACCGCATCTCCCGTCGTACAGGATACAGGGACGTCTCCTTCCCCGCCGCAAGCACCATTGGAGGAAACCCCACTTGAAGAGCCCCGGCGGCTACTCCGACGCTCATCGACCCGTTCCCCCTCGAAGAATGGTGCTTTGGCACCAGTGATGCCCAGCCCGACCCCTCGGCAGAGAGAAGAGAGCTCAGCTCCTTCAGTTCAAGCAATCACACCACGACAACGGTCTGCCTTGCTATTGACGAAAATCGCACAATTATCCGAAGAGCTTGTCAGAGCTAGCAACGAAAAGATAAATGTGGCGAGGTACACCAACGATATAGTAAGTTGAGAAAGTCTTCACCGCATCCCGACGTAATGCTACATCAAGGTCTAGGTGAACCGGCACATTAAAGATCTCGACCGAGCTATCAAGGAGCAAGAAACATCAATATCGCTCGGATTGCGCCCGGGAACGCATCCAGCATCCATCATCCTGCCTGAACTTGTGATACCGAAGTCCAGAGCTGCTGGTGTGAATCACGACGCGGAGTCCGACTCCGATGAAGATGCAGTCGAAGATCCCATTGAAGAACCTCCCGCCTCAGAGCCTATGATCGATCCTGCCGAAGAGGAGAAACCGGTGGTGAAGACTCCTCGTACAAGGAAGGGTCGAGTCAAACACGCTCGCAAGAAGTCCGATGTGGAAAACCGCGAGGGTGTCGAAGCAGACTCGAAGGCAGACGACAGCCCCGAATCACGTTCTGCGAAGAGCTCGCGTACATTGAAGTTCACACTTCCACCCATGTCTGCCATAACTTCTCTGAAGGAAGAACCCGCTCTCAAACCCGAGCCGCGTTACTGCTACTGTCATCAGGTGTCTTATGGCGAGGTGGGTGTAGTGTATAAATCGCGTTGAGATGGGTCTAAATTTTGCACGCTCAGATGATTGCTTGCGATGGCCTTGATTGTAAACTTGAATGGGTGAGCACCACATCGTCGAAACAGCCGCCAAGTATCTTTTAACGTTCACGACAGTTCCACGTTGGCTGCGTAGGACTGGAGAAACTACCAACGACTTCCAGCTGGTATTGTCCGGATTGTAGCAAAAAGACCAAGCGCAAGAAAGGTCGTTGAGGATATCCTGCTACTATTCACCATTGTTTCTTTGTCGGGATCCTCTATTGCTTTCGTCATGCATCCTTGTAGAAGTAGTCAATTATTCCGTATGCTATGCCTATTGTACAAATATATATGTGTAAATCCCTCATGTACTGCGCACCGGCATCCCGAGTCCACTTGCCAAAGTCTCCATGTACACCTCTTACAAGTAAAAGCGTGAGCTTGAAAAAGAGAATATGCGATGGATGGTCAACGCACCGGTCTCATCTCGAAGTTTCCAGTACTCGGTCAAAAGCAGATTGAGCTCTGCTTCGTTTCTCTTGAGATGTTCTGTCATCTGTGCAGAGGCGCGGGTAAGCAGAGAACACAACAGGAAGTACGTTGACTTTACCTTGCGTTCGATCTCGTCAGCTTGTGCCCTCATCTCTTCTACTTGTTTATCGTTATCCCGACGTTCGACCGACATCTCTTCGTATTCTTGTTGCAGCCGCTCGATAGTCTGTTGACTTGCCAATCGCTTGTCTTCGGCGTGTCGCTGTGCTCGCTCCAGCTTCTCTTGAGCGTTTGAAAGTTGCTTGTTGACTCGCTACTGAAGAAGTCAGAAAAGTAAGCCCGTCGTTGTGAAGTACACGCACCCCTCGCTTGAGCATGAGCTCGTTGACCTCGCCCTTCTTTTCTGTGAGTTGGTCTCTGAAATCTGCCAGGCTTTTCTTTGAAGCATCGAGGGACATCATCTCTTTCTCAATGACTTGCAGTTGTTCAACACAAGAGCGTACGTTCTGTGACACAGTCAGCGTTGCTTCCACAATCATTCTACCCGAGAACTCACTAGTTCGATGTCCATCAATGCTGCTATACGCGTTTGCAGGTCACGAATCTTCGCCTCATGCATTGCGACAGTCTTCTTGTCCTCTGTCGCAGCATTCCCCATCGTCACAATACTGCGCTTGATTCGTTCAGGAGACTGCACGATACGGGAGCGTGTCCGGCTTATCTGCTCGTTGATCTGCTCCGCTTCTGTGTTTGCGCTCTCCTATTATGACATAAAGACGATGTTGACGGAAGCAGCCAACGAGTCTCGCACCTTTCGCTTCACGATGCTAGCCTTCTCCTGCTTGAGAGTCTTGATGATCTCGAGCATGGCCATTTGTCGCTCTTTGCACGAGAGGAGATATGCGGTGATTTCCTCATTCTCCGAACGCAGTATCTCGCATTTCGGTTCATCTTGCGCCAGCTTCTCTCTGCACACAATTCAGGTGAGATGTTGTTGGGTAAATGGGCAATACTCACTTGACTGCTCGAATCTTCTCTTCCGACGCCACGAGCTCTGATGTTATTTTATTCCGCTCCTCCGCCACGGACGCAGACTTCTCCCGAAGACCAGTGATAAACGATTCACATTGTTCGGAGAATTTGACGAGGTTGATGAATGCGGAGAAGACAGAGCGAGTGCGTTCAGCATCTGGGAACGATAGGTCTTTGGCACTGAAGTCCATGATCTTTGCTGCACGAGCAAATCGCTGTCTGGAAACCAATTGGTCAAGGTCATAAGACGTACTGAAATTACGCACAGGTGAAAGAGGAGGAAGTTGTGCGCAAGGGCTTGTGCGTACATGTCCTGCAAAAGCATCAGTAAACAACGTTGGTCGAATGTGGACAACTGACTCACCGGAGAATCCAATGTTGCCAGTGCTGCCTGAACCGGTTCAGATAGGGACTCCTGTGTTATACTGGTTACTTGCTGGAGACATGCAGAGTATATGCCCAGTACGAAGTCAGCGGAGGGCCGGAGGACCTGTTCATGGCTGACGGAGATGCCCCATCCAGAGAATGCATCGACGATCTCACCGACGGACATCGATGGAAACCAATATTGTCCCGACATTGCATTAAACAGTCGGCGTGTAAGCAAGAGAGCGTCGTCAACTCGAAACAGCAATAACGCAAGAAAGGAAACAGGACGCGTTCGAATTGCCGACGTTGAATTCATAAACGCGTCGCGGTCACGTTATTTCGTGTCTATCACGTGCGACATCGACGCGTCTCGTCCTCTCCCCTGCTGAATCTGTCTGCTCTTCGAGTGTTCTCCTGGTCTTCTCGACATTTCTCGTTCTCATTTGGTGTTTCTCGTCCATCGGTCTTTTTCGCCCATTCTGGCCATCTTACACACTCGCATCCTCTTCTTCCCTCTCATATGCACTTCAGTGCAAGTCTGTGGCCGCCATTTTACGCTTAATCAATCCATCGAATATTCACCCAGGCAATAACCACAACTCCAGGTCTACTGAATCATCACGGCAGAGGATACAGATTTAGGATATGCCGCCTAGAAATAATCTGGATGAGGTGCTGCAGCGTCAGAAGCAACCGGAGACACCGTCGTCGGTCGTGCGGGAGCAGGCATCTTCACGGGCAAGTCCCACTCACTACTGTTGTCATGCCGTCGCTTATGAAGTTTGTACGTAGGGACCGCGTTTCAAACCTGCAAGCTCTCTGGTTACACCTACCGCGGCGAAGAAAGCTGGTATGTCCCAATGTTAGAAACATAGTACACTGAACATTAATCGTCACGTTTGTAGCACCTCTGAAGCCTCGCGGGTCTCTGACATCTTTCCGAACGCCTGGTTTCGGAAAAACTCCGTTGCGTACCTCGGGTGTTGAAAGTCAACCGGCCGCATATGTCTCGTCTACCGAAACCAGCCCGGCACGCGAATCTAGTCCTGCAATACCTGTGAAGCGGACATCGTCGGATTCTGTCGTCGAGATTGAGCCGCCACTGAGCGCGAAGCGGGCAAGGATTGACACGAACCCCGTCATCGGGAAGGAGAACATATTTCACGATCCGAAGGGGAAGGGAAGGGAACATCCTTCATCTCAACGCATCACATCTCCCGGTCTACGTCCTAGCCCAGCTTTGTCGGTGGTTGATAAGTCGGGACAAGAGTCTTCGTTGTCTCGCGCGAGTAGCGACAATGACCCGTTTTTGCGACAGCCCCCTTGCATGGATTACTCGGCTATGTTGACCGTACGTTGTTTTCTTATGATCGTGACCTCTCAAAGTGATGGTTCCAACAGAAATCAGTAGAGGACCTCCTGATTGACCAGAGTGACTTGGTCAATCTCCAGCTTGATCTGGTCAACAGGATAGACTCGGCGACTGGTGATCTGAAGAACGTTTTGAGAATATTCACGTATGTTGATTGACAATGGACTGTCATGCATCGTCACTCACTCCATCTTTTGCAGCGAGATTTTGAAAGACAGGACAGAGTGCACGAAGACAGTGCTTGCTGCCCGGAAGTCCAAACAAACTCCCATTTTGCCAGCACCTTCCTGGCAAAGGTCTCAACAGATACCACCGATGCCGATATCGTCTCAGCAACCCCAAGAGCCACCAAGACCTAGGCTATATGTGCCCGATCCTGAACCATACTTCCCGGATTTTGATCCAGATGATGAGGTTATGGGCGTTTCCGCTCCGCAATTAGCTATGCAAGCTTCCGCGAGGGCACATCCTGCGAACTATGACAGCGACGAAGACCTATGGGACGCGACCGGTGGCGTAGAAGAGAATATGCATTTCGAAGAAGATATACCGCCACCTCTACCGCTGCCTCATCTGCCAGTAACGTATGTCAATCGGGATGACGAGGCAACGAAGACACCATTCTACTCAGAAGTTCAGCGGACACTGAAGGATGTCTTTGGGCTACAGCAGTTTCGACCCTTCCAACTCGAAGCCATCAATGCCACACTTACCGGCAGGGATGCGTTCATCTTGTTTCCAACTGGTGGAGGCAAGAGTCTTTGCTTCCAGCTTCCCGCAGTATGTAAGTGGGGCAAGAAGGGCCTCACCGTCGTCGTATCTCCTCTTCTGTCTCTGATCGAGAATCAAACGAACGCGTTGTTGTCCAAGGGCGTCGACGTGGTTACTCTCGGTAGCTCTATCACTCAAGTCAGGGAGATTGCTCAGCGACTCAAGCCAGGGCCATCCCTTCCGAGCTTATTATACTGCACGCCGGAGAAGCTGGAGCATAGCGGCATGTTGCAGAGTATTTTGGCGACTTTGGACAGGGCTGGGCAGCTTTTGCGATTCGTCATAGATGAAGCTCACTGTATCTCCCTCTGGGGAATGGATTTTCGATCGTCTGTAAGTAAGATATCACTTTTGGCAATGATTTGGCTTACCACTTGAACGCTGCAGTATAAGAACTTGGTGCAACTCCGGGAACGGTATCCGAAGGTTCCGATCATGGCGCTGACAGCCACTGCAAATCCTCAGACACAGGACGATGTCATCAAGACGCTGAGAATATCTAACTGTGTTCGTCTCACTCAGCCCTTTAATCGGCCGAATCTTTGGTACGAAGTGCGCAAGAAGAATACCAACACGGTCCAGCAAATCGCCGAGTTCATACGTTCCAAGCATTCTGGACACACAGGTGTCATCTATTGCTCCAGTCGTGACAAGTGCGAGATAGTCGCCAAGCAGCTTCGCCAAGCGGGCCTATCTGCGAAACATTATCACGCCGAAATTCCGCCCGAAGACAAGAAACAGGTCCAAGAGGAGTGGCAAAACGACAAGTGCAAAATCATCGTTGCTACGGTGAGATGGGAATTCTGCTGTGCTTGTAGTAACATCTGACAACTTTTCAGATCGCTTTCGGAATGGGTATCGACAAGCCGGATGGTATGTCGCACCTCTTCGATGCTGTGTAGCTTTTCTTCTGAAAGGCCTCTAGTGCGATTTGTGATTCATCATGGCATGCCGACCTCTCTTGATGGGTATGTTCTATCTATCACTCGGGCAATCTTAAGCTAACACTGAATCAGATACTATCAAGAGAGTGGTAGGGCCGGAAGAGACGGTCTACCTGCCGACTGTATTCTATGTGCGTTCTCTATTCAATATTGATATCATCTACTCATAAAATGTACAGTCTACGCCTTCAGGGAAACGACCTTCTTGTTCAAGCGTATACGCGAGAACGAGACAGCTACACGGGATGTCAAGGCTCACCAGGAAGATGGACTGCGACATATGATCGCGTACTGCGAGAATGATGTCGACTGTCGGCGTGTTCAAGTTCTCAATTACTTTGGACAACCTATCACGCGGGAGGAATGCAACGCCCACTGCGACAACTGCGCAGACGGTGTGGAGACGCACGAACAGGACGTTTCGGGTCCGGCACAGAGCGCTGTCAAGTTAGCGATTAAACTCACCGTGGGAATTTCCAAACCGGTCTCCAAGACAGAGCTAGTCTCCAAGCTTTACGCTCAACATAAGGATAGTGCAGGAAGCGGCAAAACGACACCGAAGGCCAAACTTGAGCGACTAGTGAACCGTCTATTTGCTGAAGGGCTTCTAGATACCATTGCGTACCAGACTGGACAAAACATACATTCGAAAGTCCAGGTAAGTCACGTTGATACTATTTGTACGTTCCATTGATTTACATACAGTCTCAGGTTGGTCATAGAGGTATCGCTTTTGCGAAGAACGGTGGCGAGTTGACCATGACCTTCAAGAAGGGTGCCAAGAAGTCTGCTCCGAGCATGGGTGCTCCCGCAGGCAGTGTATCCAATGCCCCCAAACGCACTGCGACTTCCGCACCGGTCAAAATCGCGAAAGCTACTTACCAACTGGACGACGATGCCATTGAGGTCTCCGACGAGGAGGAGGAATGGGAGACTAAGGTGGCTGAATCGGACATCGGAGGAGATTCTGACGTCGAGATCTTGGATAACTTGGACCTGCCTACTTCGACCGCCACTACCAGGACGCTCGAAGAGGAAAACTATGAAAGTTGCTTCAAAGAGCTTCGGGAGATACGTCGCAAGGTCATTATCCGTGGCTGAAGCTTCTTCAACTCATAACTGAGGAATCACCTACAGCATCCACAGTTCGCGGAGTTTTTCCAAGACGACATCCTCCAGGAGCTTAGTCTGATGTTGCCATCAGGTAAGCTTGTTGCCCTTCACGTCTAGGTCCATCTCACCGTGGATGTGCTAGATATGTGCCAGTTCAAGGACATCTTGAAATCTGCCGATGTTAAGCTGCAAGAATCCGATTTCAAGCTAGAGTCCGCCAGAGTGTACGTGGATTGTTGTATTCGCTATTCTGTCCGTCACAAGAAGCTTCTCAGTCCTGTGTGAGTTGCAAGTCATACTCAACGGTGCCTCTGTGCTAATACTTCGATGATAGTGAGCCAGAATCGAAAGCTGCCCCACCAGCTGGCAGCAGCAGTAGCAAGCTGATCTCGAGGGTGGTCCCGCCTGTCAGTAACAACGCTAGCGGCAGTAAGCCGGTATCGAAGGCCGCCCCTCCAGTCAGTGTCGGCGATTTACATAGTCGCTACAGCCACCAGAGCAAACCGTCATCCAGCTCTGGCTTCAAGCCAGCTCGACGTTGACAGTCTTCTTGTCTTCTTTTCTTTTATGTGATCTGCATTGGTGGAACACTTACTGCGTTTCAGTTTCGGTTTGTCTCTCTCTCACCGCATTCACCTGTTTATATTATCCAATCTTGCTTGATTTGTTTCTTGTCATCCATTCACAATCCTAGAATCCCCCACTGTATAACCTGCACCTACATAGTACTATGTGTAACATCCAATGCTCTCTATAATTCATACTACTAAACATTTTCCAAAGTCCCTGATAGATTACTCCACAAGAATCATCCGCAAAACGAAACTAAACATCTTCACTCCTCGCAGGTAAAGTGCTATACCAGCCATCAAGGTCTTCGTCGTCCCGATCCACCATCGTCGCAGTCGACCATGACCCATCCTGCGTCAGCCATGCCGACGTCCCGAACAGCTCCCCGCTCAGCTCGAGGAGCTTCTCCAGGGCGTTCACCATGTTCCGCATCGTCTCCTGCTCGGCGAAGACGTACCCCAGGGACACACCGAATGCGCGCGCGTCGTGGCGGGGAGCTTTCCGGAGGCAGTCGTGTGTGTGGTGTTCGAGGATCCCGAGTGCGTGGCGCGCGGAGGGGAGGAATTGTGGGAGAGGCTCGCGGGTGCGGAAGACGTGTTGGCAGGCGTACATGAGGATGCATATGCTTGACATCTATAGAGACCATGTGATAAGAGGAGGTAAGATGGGGGGATATGGATGAAATGTACTGACAAATGCGCGTCGTTCGGTAAAAACGTCAATGACTGATTCTTGCCGTGGCAAATTTTCTCTGATCTTTCGTAGACCAGTCAACAGGTCCAAAAACTTCTGCATATTCAACACCACCTTGCGGTAATGCCGAAGGGGTTTCTGCGGACGGACTCTCAGACTTCTGACCACGGAAAGAGGAGAATGAAAATGCTTACAGGCAGAAGACTCAGTTCATTTTTCATTGTCATGATGAGTGCAGACAAACGATAAAGCTCGTTACGAGTCTGCAATTCATACTTGAGAACTTTACTCCTGTCTTCAGGATTCTTGGCATGGAACATCTCACTAGAAAGCGGAACAAGTCAACGACATACAACCATAAGCTGGCGAAAGAGAAGGAAACGTACTGGCTCAACGTCAGATACAGATTGCTCAGGAGACCGAACGTTCTACTTGTATGCGATAAGAAAAGGACCTATCGAGCAAGACCATCAGTCACTTGAGTTCTTCAACACAAACCTAACAATTCACTCTGCCGTGTCGAGGGAACAATATGCTGTTCATGAGCAATGCCGCTACCATACCCGCAGTAATCATCAGTGCACGCAACAAAGCTAGGTCTACAGGTGCAGACTTCAGAACAGAGTACACTTGAGCGAATGGAGAACTCACCTATTATAGGCTGGGTCATATCTGGCGTGGTATACTTGGCAAACGAGACAGAAGCTATTGTGACAGAACTGTTTCATATGAGACAATGCTCTCGAAAGTTCGAGAACTACCAGATACTCACTAAGGTACGGCGAGCGGTGCGAGATTGGTCTGGGTTATGAACCAGGTTATTGGTATATCAGCAGCCTACAAAAAGAATCGTAAGTATGAGGTCAATGGAAGACACATGGGGAGCGCACTGTGACCAGAACAACCAGACCGTATGGGTTCACGCGGCATATAGCCCATATCTGTGGGCACGGTAAGTTCTTGATGTTTTCCTCTAATGAGTGAGGACTTACAATGTATGCGTGCACCGCTCCAATGCATGTGCCGAGCTGGAAATAGTGAGTTCCTACGGTTGTGCCACTCAGACCAAAGTCACTCACAATACGCAGGTAACCAGTCCTCCAAGTTGAACCAGTGTTCGTTTCCAGCACCCATAGATAGCTACACGACTCACGTTCAGCAAACTCACGACTCGGACTGGGAAATACACACCTGATCGTCATCCACTGCCCGTGCCAACTCTGATACCACCTAAAAGTCGGCGACGTGGGCGGCAGGAACGCAGGAAACGTCAACGTTGCCACGCCGACCGCGTTCTTCAACGCATGACGCAAATGGTGGGAATGCTTCAACGCCCTCATGAAGCCCCACAGATGCACACGAAAATCCATAGTCCTGTTGTTGGTCCAGCACCACGATAGTAGCGAAACGAATCCGTTCAGGAGCGAACGGAAGCTCCCGCATGCTTTCAACGTCCGGCCGTTCTTCTCCTTCAGGTCGGACGTCTCCCGCACCTTCTTCTTCGCGAGGCGTTTGGCGTATTCTGCCATACCCTGACGTCGTTCGAACTCGGAAAGAAGAGGGTTATCTGCGGAGTGCATCGGGTGTTCCTCCAATGCGAAATTGACGGACAGATTGGCGGAAGGGTCATCCGAGATGAATGGGCCTGGGAGGACACCAAGCCAGGCAAGCGTGAGGCGGGGATACCAGAGGCGCGAAGGATTTTGTAGGCACAGAAGAACGAGTCGCTCCGCCACTTTAAGAGCAGTGGTCATCTCTCCCGCCATTTGCAGCAAGGCGATCATAGCCAGACTACCGTCATAAATCTCCTTGGGAACTTCGACTGGACTCCCGCCCGCCACCTCTCCTAGATGGATATCCTGATACAATACGCCAAACTTGTCTTTGGAATCCTCTATGGCCATGGAAAGTTGTTTCTCAGCTGCCTGTATCGCCATCAGCTGAGTTTCGACACCCTTGAGATCGTCCTGAACGGAAGAAGAAAAAAGGGAGAACCGAGGAGACGACGTGTTTTGAGGCCTATATGCAAACAGGATGGTAGCCTCAATGCAGTGTATCGCGTTCAAGACCGTATATCCAAGGTTCTGAGCAGTTGGGCCGATGATGGCATGGAACTTGTCTGAAGGTGCATGGTCTACTTGGAGTGGTACCGACTTGCTGCTGCTGCGTCGACGAAGTTCGGGGGGTTGTTTTAGGGGCATCCCCCATGCTAACTCGCGGCGAATATGCTCGATGCTAGATATCAATGGCCGTATAGACCTCACTAATGACAACGAAAGGTGTTAACATACGTGAAATAGAATTAAGGGTAGATACTTACGACTGAGACGACCAATTCGTAATTCAAACGCAGCTTGTGAATACGTCTCATTAAGCTTGATAGATGTCGTCAGCAAGCTTGCTTGCAGGGCGTTATGTACCTCACGCTCCTCAGGATTAGGCATTTTATCTGAAAAGTTGGAGCTCAGGACGATAGAAAGACATTGATGTAGAGACGAGAACGAAGATGCCAGGTCACTTTCGAAGTTCGTCGACATCCAGCGGAAGGGCAGCATCACGATAAGGAGAGACAACAGGCATACTATGGCGGCTGTCAATGTTACCCATAGCCATGCACCTCCATCAGGGAGCACTCTCTACGCGATTGTGTCAGTAGCATCCAGTGATCGCAATATGATAGAACTCACCGATGGAATTCCGACATCCTGAGTCAAAATCCAAACGGACACGAAGCAAGATATACGGGTAGACAACTGCAGTCTAGGCAATCTACTTTTGATTAGACCCGCTGATCCCATTCAACACATTCAGCAAAGAGCACACCTCAAACCAAGGTATGTAGACGCACCGAAGAAGCTTATCACGATCAGCGTCACAGCACAAATGGCTCTTCCAGACAAAGAATCCGTTCTCGAGGCGCCCAACTTGGCAAGGGTCGACAGGCCGATGCCTAGAAGGGCCCCCATGATATTGAGCACTGTCAGCTCCAGCTGCTGTGCGAGGTTTTCTTGCACGGAGAAGACGAGCTCTTTGAGCGCGAGGACGAGGAAGGCGTACCGTCCGCCGAGGCGGGAGAAAGGGCGAATGACAATAATGATAGAGCATAATAGTGTAGACAAGAGACGTGCGAGAGCGCGTTTTGAGATGAATGGATGAGAGAACTCGAGGATAGCGTAGTGAAACCTGGAGACGAAAGCTGGGACATGGAGGAGCGGCATTGGCGGTCAGAGCGACTCTTCCCGGAGGTAAAAGTGGAGACTGGGATCTAGGGCGTGCAAAGGATCATTTGAAACATTCGTGGAGATATAAGTACTCCAGGATATAAGGTTAAATCATCATACGGAATGTAAGATTAAGTGGGGTGGAAATAAGGAGGAGAGCGGTGACACAGAAGCGCGCGCTTGATGATGACCCCCCTTGTGGACCCACAATCATGATCATCCTACGGCGTCTTTCAAATGGCGAAGCTACCCCTTTAAGGTAGCATAGCTTCATGCTTATACAAATACATTCATTCATTGTAAACACGTATACCGAAGTAGTCACTGTATCATTACCGAGACACTACAATCACCGTCGGCCTGCATACAACCTACCTATGCTTCCGAGTCAGTGTCCAAGTAGTGTGCTTGTGGGCAGGCACGCAGTCTTGCAGCAGCCTGTTCGGGCGTGAGGTCGCGCTGTGGCTCAGCCATGAGCTCAAACCTGACAATAAGCACGGTTCAGGGCTTTGCGCGATGAGTGGCGGAATCGACTCACCCAACCAGGAACTTCTTGACAGTCGCGCTCCGCAGTAGTGGTGGTTTGAAGTGGAGATGCAAGTGAGCCACGTCTTCGTCATCTTCATCACTCACGGAGATGATTTCGGCTCCCTTTGAGCTGCTTCTTGGTGGCAGTGGACGTTGATGAATTCCCATAGAGTACGCGAAGGAACACGAGAAGAGGTTGTCATAGCGTGTGGTGATTTCCGAGAGAATTTGAGCGAATGTCGTTTTCTCCTCCTGACTCAGATGGACTAGAGACGGTATGTGACGTTTGTATGGAAGCACTATGATGCAAATTGCTGTGAACCGCCCATCCTTCAACATGAAAAACGGACGCACGCATGATTTCAAAGGGCCAAACCGCCCACCAAGGCACGAGAGCAACCCAGTCGTCGTTCTTTACGACCACCCTTCCGGTCTCATTGTCCACGCCCACCTCAAAATGAACATACTCGCAAAGCAGGCAAGGACGATTCCGCGGACCCCTAGGTGCTTCAGAAGACGAGACCGTCTCCTCAACCGCGTACTTCCGTAAGCTGGACAGCTCGGTCGAAGGCAACGAGGGGACTGCAGAGAGTGACCAAACTTGACAATGGGGATGAGGGTTCGAGCAACCCATCATTGCACCCTTGTTCTGCAGAACACAATATGAAAACATATTGCGTATGCGGAGATTACGCTCGTACCTCGAATATCTGGACGTACTGCACTCCTTCCTGAGAGCCTCGTGTCCTATACAACCTCTCCCACGCACTGACCACCTTCCCTACTTCTCCCAAAGAAAGTCTAGGCAGCGTCACATCGTGCCTCGGATGAAACACAACGACATCGCATCCTCCATGCACTGGCTCCATCTGTAACAACGGGTGCGGCGCAGACGGGGCCGCAGGTGCAGGCCCGGGTAATACAGCAGCGAAGTCGTTCTCGAAGGACATCGTGTTTTCATAGATGGCATTCTTGTGGCCGCCGACGCGCTCGTTGCCCGGGCATAAGTAGCACTTCGGATCGTAGTGAGGGAGGGTGCCACTTTGAGGTGGTTCGACTTGACCTTGCCAGGGACGTTTGTTGCGATGAGGGGATACGAGAACGTATTCGTTCGTCAGTGGGTTCCCTAGAGATCCATCGAATCAAAGAAGGCACGATGGATGTAGAGATACGGAGAGACTCACATCTGCGATGGGGATGTGTGGAGGGATCGAACTCAATGTCGCTCATCTCTTCGACTTTGCAATCAGCACTGGGAACCGGCAAAGGTGAAAATGTCGAGCGACGAACAGATATTTCAACTTTGGGTGTTATATGCAGATCCATGTAGCGGCGGGTTCCGAACGGACCGCTGTCGATGGTCCATGTGCACAAAGTGACTAGTGATGATCAGCCGAGTAGTGTACCATGCTTGATTATGATCCCAGGAATGTAGACGATAGTCAAGAGCAAGTCAAAAGATACACAACAAGTAGGTCGGAGACGGTAGTAAACGTGCAGGCATGTCGTCGGATGAGACCTCTAGGCGAACAAGTGGGTCCTCGCCGACGAGTGCGGTTTACGTAACCGGCATTTTCCGATTTGTGTTTACCCTGTGTCTTCGTACTTCAAGTTATAAGGTAGGCGCAGGTCAGATCCAACCACTATGTAATGTTACGCTGATCGGATCAGAAAACGCACGTGATGCAGAATATACTGTGTTTGGCAGAAAGGAAACCGCAACACAAGAAGGCTAACGACGTGTGCGTAATACATGAAAATGTTAACATACTGTAGCATGTTTATTATAGGTGAGTTGACTTGCAATACTAATGCATGATCTGAATCACAATACAACGGGCAGCGACTCTATGTAAGAAGACACGAGGCATACACTCCCAGCGACGTAAACAGTAAAACACAATTTGCATACAAG